>JAVTVY010027953.1:0-10875 GCA_036873755.1 Hanleya hanleyi | reverse complement strand
TGTACTTGGTGTAGGTGTTGACTGTATACTCGGTGTGGAGCTCGTTGTGGCTTGTACACGTGGTGTGGTGGTGGTGATGACTGGGCTCGTTTCGATCACGGAGGTGACTGGTGCTATCTGTAGACTGGATTCACTGCCACTCACAGCTGGAGTTCTAAGTTGGTTAAGTAGCGTGCTGACATAGGCTACGTCGTAAAACACACCTCCGTACAACACACTCAGCAGGGTTAGCAATATCACCACAAAGCCAACTTGCGCTTTGCGCGTTTTGGGAGACGCTGTGTTCAGAGGCAGCTGCTGCTTGTCCATAGCACCGTGGTCGAACGTGGAATGAAGGATGACGGTAGTGGTGCCTGGCTGCATAGTCGTTTAACATGGTTGGCCGCCACCCAGGAATTGAAGGAACTGGGCCAGCCTTGCCATTTGACGAAATGAAACAGTTTGCCACGCCGACGTTCCGTTTTCAAAATCTGCTCCACCGTGTAATAGTCTTGCTGTTTACGACAGGCTGTAATTCCGTCTCGTAAAACGTCCCTAGCAACGGTTCCCCTTGAAGATCTTCCAGTTCATAGACTCGCTGCTGTCGGGGTAGGCGCCGTTTAATCAGGAAGTGCTCATCGCCCCAGTTGGGCGAGTAACTTTTCTCAAATTGACCTTTGACTTTACTGATCCGTACAGGGTCCCCGACCTTGTACACCTCCTTCGTCGTTCGCTGCGATTGCCTGGGGTACAAGACACGCCGAACTTGGGCTTCATTGCGTTGGGTGACGGTAATGGGGGCTCTCTCTATACTCCGGTGATAGGCTCGATTGTAACCACTCACAAGTTTCAGGAGAACATCGATGTACCGCCTTGTATTCTTATAGGTGAAATATTTATACATGCGGCCTTTGAATGTCCTGTTGAACCTTTCCACCACGAAAGCCTTGGTCTCGTTGTACGTATGGAAGAAAAAACACCTTCTGGGCTTTCAGAAACTGTTGGAACGGTCTGTTGAGGAATTCCGTGCCTTCGTCGGTTTGCAAATACAAAGGTTTGCGCCCGGTCTTGAAGATGTCTTTGAACGCCGCTATGAGATTCGCCCCCGTTTTCGTCCGGATGGGTACCACCCACGCATATTTCGACAGGATATCGATGCACGTCAAGATATACCGATTCCCATCGTTGTGTTTGGCAAAGGCGCTCATATCGACCAAATCCGCTTGCCATTGGGCATCTAGTCCTCCCACGATGACCCAGTTCCGTAGAAAATGGCGACGGGCAGCTCGATGTAAGGTATAGGTGTCTTGTTTTCTTAACCAATCTCGGACTTGAGCACGTTGTATTCCTTGGGGTTTGGCCGCTCGATAGAGAGCCGTCAATGCACTATAGGCCGCCGGACTGTCGGGACTGTAGTATAAGTTATCCAACACCTTCTCACAGCTCTTCATGGTGACAAATGATGATGGACCCTGGCTCTATCGTTTATTTATAACGGGTATATCATGGGCCAGAGTTTCTTTCTGATTTTCTTCGTTGGCTTCTGCCAGCACATTGTCCATGGTAAATGACCAGTCCAACTCGTCTGATGACCGATCTTCCTCCGTAAGCACTTGATCCACATCTACCACGGCATCTTCCAATGCAGACCATAGATCAGGGTGAAGGGTAAAATGGACTGTACCCCTATCTAGCCGAGCCAATTGAGCAAAGAAAGGGCCGCGTCGGATGTACACATCGTGACACAAGTGGATGAGGTCGCCGTCCAGTTCACCAGACAACACCCGTTTGAATTTGGTCCAGCCCTCTGGGGACAGACGAATGTGAACCGGGCACGGTTGTGTAAGGTCCGCATCACAGATGTCTCCCACCTCCTCCATGATATCGACCTTATCCGCATAAACGTGCAGGAAGACCTCGAGGGTCAAGCTGAGATACGCCCGTATTATATGCTCCGCCATGGTCAGTACGTGAATGGTACAAGATTTGACTGTCTCTCGTATTTATAGGGAGAACCCCGTGAGATCAAAGGATCGGGTGGTCATGTCACTGGGCTGACTGAGTCTAGTCGGATAATCAATGGCATCATCGTCTGCCTCCGCTTCATTGCTAGGTTTGATAATTTGTTCATTGGGTTCTGCCGCCGCTTCACTCAGGGCACGAGCCCACTCTAACCGAACAGCTGACCGCTCGTCCGGTGTAAACAGCGGGTCCACAATAGGCACCACTTTCTCGAAGGCTTTCACCACTTTCTCCACAGATCGGGGTCTAGGGTGAAGCCTCGCGTAGGTTCTTGGTAACGGCCCAGGCGTGGGAAGAAGGGTCCACGGTATACGTAGATGGCATTGTCTATGTGGATGAGGTTCCCGTCGAGCTCACCGCTCAACACCCGCTTAAATTTGGTCCAGCCGTCACGGTGTAGCGTAACCGTATTCGATACGGTCTCAGCGCGCGACCAGCAAACATCTCCACGGTCTTCCACGAGGGTGACTTTATCTTCATAGACGTGTAAACCCACCCGGGGTGTAAGGGGAAGGATGGCTCGTAGGACAGGTGACATGCTTGACCCAATGACGAACAGTGAATGACACACACTCTGACTGTCTTTCGTATTTATGGTGAGGTCCAACTGTCAATGCCACAGCGCCAGGGTCAATAGGGCAAAGACTATTGTGAGGCCAACCAGCCGTCGCTGGTTCCGGCGTGAACGCTCGTGGTCCATAGCCCGAGCATCAAGGATATGGCTGTCATAGTCCAGTAGTGGTGAGTGATGGCACACCTCTCCATCGTGTGCACTCTGTCGAGGACCGCTTCTGTGAACTCTTTCAGGATCTGGCGTCGCCCCTCGTTGTCGTCGCCATCTGCAAACATGGACCGAACCACTGCTCGGTAACCCGTGAGTAACCACGGTGGCATGCTGTAAAATGCGAGTCGCATAGGGCTGGATCTCCGTCATGGCTCTGCAACCGTAGAAATGAAGGTGTGGGATCCAGAGGGACGTGTGTTATAGACCATGTCACACATGTGCGCCTATACGTAGCTCTACGGGTGTAGTCCGTGATACGTACTATTCTGATTGGTTAGTGCAAAAAGTGAGCAACAACAACAAAGATTACAGCGCCGGAGGCGCTCCTGGATCCCCTGAAAAGTCTTCTCCACGTGCCATGGTATAGCTCCGGTGCCCTAAAAATTCCCACTTTTATACACCTACATAGAAGTACCCGGATGTAGGCGCGGACGTAGGCGAGAGCTTTCTAGTACTCGGATGTAGGCGCAGACGTGAGCGAAATTCCAGCACCCGTCCATTGGTTCTTTTATCGATCGCTCATTGGCTCTTTTTCTCGACCGCTGATTGGTCCAAATGGAACTGCCCATCCTTCCCAGGTTAATTTACAATCCCCTTTTTGGGTTCAAGCTCTGTATATCGATGCCGCAACATTGTTGCCGAGCCTTGCCGAAAGGGAGACCTTTGACCTGGATGTGACCTTTGATCTTTTGACCCGACATTCATCCGCGCACTTCCGGTGATGCCGCGCACTTCCGGATAGCCCGCGCGCGCACCCGCGCTGCGGCCGAATAACCCGCGCACGCTGCGGCCGGGCCGGGCCGGGCCGGGCCGGAAAAAAACCCGGAGGTTGAACATCCGGACCCTACTTCTAAGGGGGAACATTGGAACTCTTCTGTGTTCGAAGGTAGTTTTAGTGAAACCCGGAAGTGACGTTTGTGCGCAGAACCCACACCACCACCACCCAACCCCAACCAGGGACCCCTAGTGGTGGGTCACACACACACACACTCCCACGCATCCCCCAACATGGCTGCTTTCTATACTACGACCAGACTGCGCATGCGCAGACCCTTGAACACGGACGAACCCTGAGTTCAATCCGATGCTGCTTCACAAGAGCTTCAACATAAGACCTCATACGACTCCATCGGACCCATAGTGACCCCTGTCGGCGCCAACATGTCTATTTCCATACACTTTCTCTACTGCGCATGCGCAGAATGACGTCAGTTCCACGTCACACCCAGCCCGTTGGATACTCCCTCACGTATGCTTTACATGGATACCTCACTCGATCCAATCGGCCCAATAGGGGCCCACCTAAACCCCAACACGTCTATTTCTATACTACGGCCAGACTGCGCATGCGCAGACTATTGACAACGAACGACCCACTAGCCCAGGCGGATGCTCCCTCACGAGAGCTTCACACTGATACCTCATACGACACCATAGGATCATGAGGGGCTCACCTAAACCCTAACACGTCTATTTCCATACCCTTTTCCCAGAATTCCCTGTCTGCGCATGCGCAGAATGTGGACAACGGCCGAGACCCTAGTCCAATCGGATGCCCCCTCACGTAGGCTTCACATTGATACCTCACTCAACTCCATCGGCTCATTAGTGGCTCACCTACATCCCAAAACGTCTATTTTCATACCCTTTCTCTATTGTGCATGCGCAGAATGACGATATTTCAACCCCACACCCAGCCCGTCGGATGCGCCTTCACGAATGCTTCACATTGATACCTCATACGACTCCATCGACCCACTAGTGGCTCCCCTAGACCCCAAAACGTCTATTTGCATACACTTGGTCTACCGCGCATGCGCAGAATGGCCATATTCCAACCCCACACCCAGCCCATCGGATGCCCCCTCACATATGCTTCCATCGGACCCCTAGGGACTCCCCTAGACCCCAAAACGTCTATTTCCATACACTTGGTCTACCGCGCATGCGCAGAATGACGATATTTCAACCCCACACCCACCCCATCGGATGCCCCTTCACGAATGCTTCACATTGATACCTCATACGACCCAATCGGTACACTAGGGACCCCTCTCGCCCCCTTCGGGGATCTCCGTGTCTCTTCGGGCACCTCCGTGTCTCTTGGTGATCTCCGTGACATCTTCGCAACATTGTAGCGAGCGTGCAACAATGTTGCAATTCAGGGAGCCAGGTGTTCGGCACGTAACAACCCCAAGCAGACGACAGCGAAATTCTGGCGGGAAATGCAACATTGTAGCGAACGTGCAACAATGTTGCAATTCGGGGAGCAAGGTGTTCGGCACGTGACAACTCCAAGCAGACGACCGCGAAATTCTGGCGGGAAAAACCCCACCCGAAAAGACACGGAGGTGAACGACATTGTGGAAAACCCCCACAGACAGGTCAGTACATATCCTATCATGTTCACAGGTCACGCTCCATTCACCCAGACCGGAAGTGACGTCATACCTACAAGAGCGCCCCCTGGCAGAAAGGGGGAACCAAGAGTTACCTCCCTGGAAAACGGTACCTGAAATACTGTCTACCTACTACTTACGCGTACCATGAAATGGATGAATATTGAATAAAATTATATAACAATTTGACAAAACTTGAAAAAAAAAAAAAAAAATGGACGGAGGTACTTGGGCTCTCGGGGTTTTATTAGACCTAACAAATAACACTTGCAAGTTTGATTCATGTTGAGATTTCGTTAATTCAGAATTTTACGACCAACGTTCTCCCAAATTAATTTCGTTAAAGGTCGAAAAATCGAGTATGAGTATGGTGGCCGACAGTTGCCACTAGAATTTTTATGTCCGAGGACTGCCAAGCCGACCATTTGCGTACACTTCGCCATCCATAAGGGGTCACGTCCAATCGATCGAGACGGTTTCTCGATAAACGAGTAAAACCGATAAATATCTCGTCTCGATGGGTCCCGGTTTATCTCTATCGATTGTTGCCCCGGTTTTGCTCCCGGTTTTCTCTCGAAGTAAAAGTCCATCTCGAACCCCCTCGAAATAAATCGACTTGCTTCGAGAACGGAATCGAGATGCCTTCAAATGAAGGCTTGAACCATTCGGAAACCGTATGCTCGCTCTATATGTACTTCTCTGTGGCACCGAGACTAATCTCGGCGAGTACAAATGCATTAAAGCCATGGATACTGAAGTAAAGTAAAACAAGATTCTTTTAACATTATTTTGTTACTCCGTCTAGAGATCTGTAGTCGCATACTTGCTCTGACAGCGCAATTTTTATGCACGGAAAGGAATAAAACATCACCAATTGAATTACATAATTTGGCTCATTATTATTCAGTGTAAATTATTTCGAACCTGTTTTAGAATTCAAATCACTTTATGGGATATGTTTAGGAACTGCGAATTGAAATAAATTCTACAAATCTGCAATAAAATTTCATATGTTTTTTTTCTGAAGGGAGATTTTCGTTGATTTCACTTATTTGATATGATCGTGACTTGAAAAACTATTGTACCTAGTTTCTTCAATGATTTTTCCGGTTTTCAGAAATACAGCAGCTTTAAAGACCACAGGAGCGGCTGGCAATGCATTGGACACCGGATAATATGAACAAACGCGCGATCGAAGTGTTTGAGCATTCCATATAAGCTTTTCACACTGACAACACGTGGTATTGTTGTTGTAAAATGTACATGAACGTTGATTTAAAGCCTGATTGTGCGCCAATTACTTTCATTAATTAGTTAATTTGTTAGACACATGAAACTAGCAATAAATAATAGAACGGAAATATCTTATTAATCCCCGGCAAAAGTGTTTTTCCTAGTTTTTTTTTTCAAAGTAAGTAACCCTTGTCTGTATTCGCTGTTGTTTCAAGCCGACGGCTCCGCGGACCGACTGTGGTGTGAATTATCAACACCTCTAGTTCCGATTGTCATTATTGTCACTATTGACCTCTACCAGGCAAGCTTATATCAGAAATAAACTTGTTGATATAAATGTACAATCTCCTTACTCGAACTATATCTCAAGACAGTAATTCTCAGTAAAGTGGAATCTGCAAGAAATACAAAATTTTGAAACGAATTACACACCGAGGCTAAAACACCGGTCACACTTCATTTTTCGGTTGAAACGATCCATGTTTCGTTTTAAAACAATATTATGGAACAATAATTATCGCATGCTTCAATATCATTATTATTCAGATCATATCCAGTTGATGTGTCATTTATTCCGCGTCGGATAATAGTCAGATATACAATCAATGTGTGAGGAAATCATTCAATTTTATATTCTTAATTTATATAGATAAATGAAACGTTTTCTTTCAATTGGGTTCAGGAAACATCATATAATGGATATATGGATTAAACATTTAATAACATGAAAAAAAACCAGGATCCTTATTTGTCGGGATTCTATTTTAGGCTGCGATATGCTTATACGACGATCGTCCTCCAAACTATGATACCCGCACAACAATCTGATCGCCTGAGAAGCTAAGAAACGAACAATTTAAGTGCAAGAAAACGCGTACATATACAAACCGGGACCCACTTCGAGATCACCGATCAATTTCGTCTCCATCTCGAAAACCGGGACGGTTCGATCGAGATAGAACCGGGAGCAAACCGGGAGACGTCGCCAGGGGTCCCGGTTCTGCCCTCCCGGTTTCAGCCGAGAAATTTCTCGATCCATCTCGAGGGCATCGAGAAAGTGCCTCGATTAATTGGATGTGACCCCTAAGATGGTTTGCGAATCGTGTGTCTCCATTATTGCGGAGGGATATCCGGTACTTTACAGAATTCTGTTCGGCCTTCATCCGGCGGAGAACAGACTCGAGAAGTCTGATATATTACAGGTTTTCATACCACTTCTGAAACGGATATTACAAAATATAATAGGTATGTATAACTTTCGTATCATCCAAGAGGTGTGGTGGATCTGAAATTTTGAACAAGTAGTTCATCACATGACTCGAAAATGGCGAGTTACGTTGGAGTTACGTCGGTAGACTTTAGCTGATTGGCTGACGAAGTCACGTGGTATTGATTTCTGAAAATTCCATCTTGCAGTTGCCGAAAGTAGGCTGAACATGGATACACACGATCACAGGGTCAGTCTTACCGCAGTAGTAGGTAGAGTGGATTAACTAGCTACAGCCCTCAACTGCGCATGCGCAGAACCTGTTTTGACGTCACAATTGGGGATATTGGGGAGCATTGGGGAGCTGTGAGATTATTGGGGATTTTGAAAATATGCAAATGAGAATGGGGAGCTGTGAGATTATTGGGGATTTTGAAAATATGCAAATGAGGTCAATGGGTGCATGCGCACTCAATGACATCGGTGTCAATGAGTGCACCTCCACGAAAAAAAAAAAAAAGTTCCGGCAAAAAAAAAAAAAAAAAAATGTATTCATGCGCGGTGATGCGGTTTGGCCGTGGTTTTGGCGGTGAGGTATCAAAGTGAAGCTTATGTGAAGGGGCATCTAATGGGCTGGGTGTGGGGTTGAACTATCGGCCTTCTGCGCATGCGCGGTGGTCCAAGGGTATGGAAATAGCCGTGTTGGGAGCTAGCGAAGCCAATAATGGTGCAATGGGGTCGTATGAGGTATCAAAGTGAAGCTTATGTGAAGGGGGCATCTAATGGGCTGGGTGTGGGGTTGAACTATCGGCATTCTGCGCATGCGCGGTGGCAGAAAACAGGCATTTTGGGTGCTATGTAGGGGTGTGTTTGGGTTAGAGATGGGCTAATCACGGTTCGAATGGGTCATGTGAGGTGTCAAAGTGAAGCTTGTGTGGGGTAGAGTCAGAATGGTGTGTTTTTGAATGCAAGTCGCGTCAATCTGCGCATGCGCAGTTGGTTGTATTAAGTAAAGTGGCCATTTTGGGGCAGTACATGAAGGTGTTTGGGGTAGAGATGCACCGCTATGGGTCCGAATGGGTCGTGGAGGGTGTCAAAGTGAAGCTTGTGTGGGGTATTTGGGATCGAGATGGGCTATTCACGGTTCGAATGCGTCCTGGAAGGTGTCATCTTGTAGTTCTCGGGGTGTACAATCCGATTTGAGGAATGTTCGCGTCATCTGTGACGTCATCGGTGACGTCATCGGTACGAGTAGTAGCGAAAGTGGACATTTTCTGGCAGTACATGAAGGTATTTGGGATCGAGATGGACTATTCACGGTTCGAATGCGTCCTGGAAGGTGTCATCTTGTAGTTCTCGGGGTGTACATTCCGATTTGAGGAATGTTCGCGTCATCTGTGACGTCATCGGTGACGTCATCGGTACGAGTAGTAGCGAAAGTGGACATTTTCGGGCAGTACATGAAGGTATTTGGGGTCGAGATGGGCTATTCATGGTTCGAATGCGTCCTGGAAGGTGTCATCTTGTAGTTCTCGGGGTTTACATTCCGATTTGAGGGATGTCCGCGTCATCTGTGACGTCATTGATGACGTCATCGGTACGAGTAGTAGCGAAAGTGGACATTTTGTGGGTGCGTGAGGGTGAGTTTGGTGTAGAGATGCGCCATCCTTAGTCCGAATGCGTCGTGTGAGGTGTCATTTTGTAGCTCTCGGGGTGTACATTCCGAATTGAGGCATGTCGGAAGCATCTGTGACGTCATCGATGACGTCATCAGTAGGAGTATTAGCGAAAGTGAGCCTTTTGGGGCAGTGCAGGAAGGTATTTGGTGTAGAGATGGACCATCCGCGTTGTGAATGCGTCGTGTGGGGTGTCATGTTGTAGCTCTCGGAGTATAGACCCTGATTTCAGGGATATTTATAGCATCTGTGACGTCATTAGTACAAGTTGTAGCGAAAGTGGGCATTTTTAGCAGTGAAGGATGTTATTTGGTGTAGAGATGGACCATCCGCGGTCCAAATGGACCGTGTGAGGTGTCATCTTGTAGCAACGCCCACCAACACCATTCTTAATGCTTCAACACCCTGGTGAAATAGCTCAGAAGCTCTGATATTCCATGGAATTGTCACTAATTCTTCGAAATGCAGTGATGCCCGTCAACGCCCGTCGTTACACCTTAACACTCTAACATAACGCCATGATATAGACCAGAGAGAGAGAGAACAACAACAGCAACAACAACAAGGATGACACATGAGAGAACAACAACAACAACAACAAGAAGTTTTTTTCATATAGTTTATTCTCCCCAATGTTACATCATACCCACGCTGGGGGAGCCGCGTTGGGTATATTTACAATTCGAGAAGATTCTTATCCAATCAGAGGCCACCATTTGCATGTTTCATATTCGTTTCTGTCCGTTAGATGTATTCTTGTCCAATCAGAAGTCTCCATTTCAGAAAGTGCCATCTGGACCGTTTATTCTAATCATCGTCGGGCAGGCCAGGATACCGTTGAGGCAACATATCCTCAGATAGTTGTTTGCGCATTCTGAGTATCTATCAGTGCGTGGGTGAATACTTTCATCCGATGTGAGGTGTGAGGTGTCAAAGTGAAGCTTGTGTGGGGTAGAGTCAGAATGGTGTGTTTCTGAATGCAAGTCGCGTCAATCTGCGCATGCGCAGTTGGATGTATTAAGTAAAGTGGCCATTTTGGGGCAGTACATGAAGGTGTTTGGGGTAGAGATGGACCGCTATGGGTCCGAATGGGTCGTGGAGGGTGTCAAAGTGAAGCTTGTGTGGGGTAGAGTCAGAATGGGGTGTTTTTGAATGCAAGTCGCGACAATCTGCGCAGGCGCAGTTGGTTGTAGTAAGTAAAGTGGTCATTTTCGGGCAGTACATGAAGGTATTTGGGATCGAGATGGGCTATTCACGGTTCGAATGCGTCCTGGAAGGTGTCATCTTGTAGTTCTCGGGTGTACAACTGATTTGAGGGATGTTCGCGTCATCGGTGACGTCATCGGTACGAGTAGTAGCGAAAGTGGCCATTTTCGGGCAGTACATGAAGGTATTTGGGGTCGAGATGGGCCATTCACGGTTCGAATGCGTCCTGGAAGGTGTCATCTTGTAGTTCTCGGGGTGTACATTCCGATTTGAGGGATGTCCGCGTCATCTGTGACGTCATCGGTGACGTCATCGGTATGAGTAGTAGCGAAAGTGGACATTTTCGGGCAGTACATGAAGGTATTTGGG
>JAVTVY010027952.1:0-10514 GCA_036873755.1 Hanleya hanleyi | reverse complement strand
TGGTCCAATCTTGTGGAATATTACACCTCAATTTATTGTATTCATGAAGAGGGCCTTGTATTCCAAATGAAGTCATCAAATTTTAGTTTTTTGCCACTAGTATCAACATCAACAATGTCGGCACCTCTTCCCACTTTCTTTATATGTGTTGTAAGGGCCTCTTTATGACAGAGAATGACCCCATGCAAGGTCCCTTACTTCTTTTACTGGCTTCAATATGGCACCACCAATTGTGCAGTTTTATCGTTTTCCTTGTAAAATTAATGAACATGCATTTGACAATATTCACTCTCATTCTCTATTTCGTACAAAAACCGTACACTCAGTCGAGATCCTCTTTTAAACGTTTACAACCCTTTATGGTCGATATCGGTGTAAAGCGTTTGGTGACTAAAAGCAGGCTTTAAGAAGCATCTTTCAAGGCATGATTATTCCTTTCAGCTGTGAGCATATTTGTATGTTCGTAATTCGTATCATATATTTTTGACCCTGTTAGCATATTTCTCCACTTCGCCCTTTGAAACAGTAGCCGTTTAATCGATGTTATTTTTGATTAACCATTCTGAATCCCCTTGTTTATAATCTTGGATAATAAGTACACGTTCGATACGGTCAACACCTTTCCATATGATACAGAGCAGAAACGTAATCAAATCGTTGATGAGTGTATCGGGTGAGTTTGCAGGGCAAGGACGAGGTGAATCAGCTGTCAGTCATTTGATTGATGTGATTAAACCTAATAAATTTAGGTTCCTCATTCTCCATTTGCTGAGTTCTCTTCCCATCTCTTCCAATTTTGCAAGATACTTCAAATGCCATAAAATTTGATAGGTGAAATGTGTATACCTAGCAGGTTAAATCGCGTTCACTCAATCCAGACTCAGACTTTGACTCTGAAACGTCGAGGGCTAGCCGAGTGTTATCCGCGTATTGGATTATTTTGAATTCAGTGACAATTATATTCTTCTTGTCTATAACCATTGTTCTCAGTATTTCTCCAAACAATAAATATATGTACGGAGAAATCGGGTCATCCAATCTACATTCTCGATCTTTCTAAAAAAAATATTACAGATGATCATTTTTAGTTATGTACGTTTGACTGTTAGTGTGCAATAGTTTTATCCAAATTGAGCATGTATCCTGAAACTTAAAATATTCAATGACACCGAGTCGAAATAAGATTAATCATTAACATGTAAACCAGGTACATGCATTTCTTTATCATTTCAGGTGTACATGTTCTGTGCATAGTAGATTTTCGACCCGAGAGTCAATATTCAGTCGTCGTCCATAAAGAATTTCAGCGTCAATAATAGAAGGAAAATGAATTTTCAAGTCGTTTTCTAGATCATCATCGAGGTCATACTTCGCTCGTGTCTGTTCATTTCAACGCTGCGATGTTATTTTACCATCAGAAACGACTATCCGGGATTTTGGGATTATGCCGAAATTTGTTATACTTGTGAATATAATAACATATCCTCCGGATAAAACGGCGTCGTCGAAACAGGCGGCCGTCAAACTCCCGATATGACAGACGAACAGTCTATGTAAGGAGTTAGCGATGACAACCAGTTGGTGGTAGACATTCTTGTATATTTTTATTTATTTATTCAATATATTTGAATAAGGTAGCCCAACTAGGCCTAAATGACTGCTTCTCGCTTCCCAACTATAAATACGGCTGCATTAAATAAAGTAATTAAACGAAGAAATTAAAATAAAGTAATTAACAAAGTCATACACCTTGAGGTGCCAGAAAGCAAATCATTTCGAGATATAGAACTATGTGTAGAATGGGGTGAGATGTTTGCTACGCACATTGTTTAAAATATAAATGGTAACTAGGGATATTACTGGAGGATATTACATCTATAACTAATTAGTGATCTACTTTGTAGTTTGTCAGAATTCACTAATTAATTTCAAATAAATTTTCTCTCTTTGTTTGCAGCGTATATAACAACGTGAACTATACTAAAGCGCTAGCATTACTCTGTGATATTTATAATATATAATGCTCCATGTTTTTCCGAGAGCTCATAATTACACAGTTATTTCAAAGTAGAATATTATCAATGTCACAGAGTAGCGGCAGGCCGTGAATCTGGGAAATTTGAGGGCAAGGTCAATTTGGTGGAATTAGGGGTACTAAGTCTCGGCTGTCAAAAATTACTTGGGAATTAGTAGCGGGCATCAAGGCCCCTAGGTGGGGCATTCAAGGCAACGACATTGATGGCCTTGGTTAAATGCAAGGTAGTCATTTTGTAGAGGTCTGTTTGTTCTACACGCTTAAGATTTATGCGGAGCTAACTAGTAAATTTTGACAATCTCCAAAGTAGACGACTCGCTAAAACGGACAGACTTTAGTAGGCAACATCCACAGCACACGAGTATGCCTGTGAGATTGGGCTGTGTGCTCATTCACCAACTGATTGCTGATATCAGCATAAATTAATGAGATTGGGCTGTGTGCTCATTCACCAACTGCTTGCTGATAACAGCATAAATGAATATACATTACATTTCAGTCATTACCTTCGTTATCGGCCAGCATATTCCTGACGGTATGAACAGCGCCACCATTGGGAAGGGGCCATGGGTCCGAATTTTACTAATAGCTGAGTTTGTTCTCTCCTTCAGAATGTGTTTTCTATTTAAATTGCTTCAACGTGGAGGCTGATAATCCGTTAAGAATTCTGATTGACCTTCCCTCACAAAATTGGGAGTGATTGAATTATAATAGGGTGATTGAATTATTGGAGGATTTACCGTGGGCATGTTGCCAAGCGAACTGTTGGATCCGCACCTTGCCAAATATGTAGAAAACCGCTAACACTAAAAGCGAAATCATACACCTTCACCAAAGACATGTACCTTCATCAAAGAGCGGCCAAACTAAAGGATGGACAAGTCACTGGTCACCTTGAACTATTTCTTGGATTTTCTCAGCTATCAGCCATGAACCTCAGTGCAGACAAGTTCGTTAAGTGGCCATATAAAGTCATTTCCGCGGCTGACAGAGTTGGCTAGCACAGTGACACATCACTGCTGGATATTTAGTCATGTTCCAATATTTCGCCAACAGGGTCACGTAAGATCTGCTTGAATGGAAGATCTCTGCTTCACACCAGCGTCTGGTAGTTAGCCGTTCTTATGTGAACAGTCAATGTCCTTCAATCACTTGAGGGCTCTGACAGAACAAACACGCCTGATGGCGTAGGATGACGTATCAGCCTCCTGAATACGAGCGAAACTTAGCTCTCACGTGGTGTATGTCCAAGATTCGACATATCTTTCTAGGCTACTGCTGAGGTGTCCCAGTCAACTTCTTGTTCCCAATTTCAGACAGAGAGAATTCTTAGTATGGAGTCTTGTTATTGCCATTGTTTAGCATCTCTGTTTATGCTTGTGTCATATGTGCCTTGATAGAGCACGGTCACACTTCACACCACTTGATGGTGACCAGTCAATAAATATTGGGATTTCCAAAAGTTGCTTAGCTTACATAATGTCCATGGCCGTTTCCTCGTCTTTACATGTCGAGCGAATACAATTGTTTGTATTGTGGCTTCTGCATGACTGATAATTGTTAAAATCCAAGAAATCGTTTGGATTTTGGATGATGACGATGATACAATACTTATCTTTGATACCGATGTTGTAAGATGCCATTAATATTGTGTGGTGAATAAATCCAAATTTACTATGTCTTATATGAAATAATCTGTCCTTATGAGAAAAATAACTCTCAGTAGGATGTATACCATTACTACAAACCAGAAGACATAACCGTTTAATGCACACTGCTGCATATTAACATTATCAGGAGTGGTAAATTTTGCTTAATGTCAATAATATTCCAAGTACTCACCTATATTGCATTGGTATTTGTTTCGGTCTACCATCAAAAAAATCGGCGAAAATGATACACGTTACACAACGATACACTCAAAGATACACTCAAAGATACACTAATTTTACCCCATCCCTATAGCTCAATTCGGAAAGCGTTTTATCTTTCTTGTTCCACCAGAGGCGTATTGGCGCAGAGAACTTCCGGTAGGCATCGAAGGCTCTCGCAATTACTTTTTGTAATTGAATAGTCTATTTTTTAAGAAAATTATCTTTTTAATGTACACGCATACAAGATCTATTGGTTCATGTATAAAATATAAACAAAATAGTTTCTCAAACAAATATTCTTGAATAGTTGATTAAACATTATTCAAAATAATTGCGGGCGCCTTTGGTAAAAGTAAAACCGAGGCGACTACTTCCTGGAAGCGGGTTCTAATACCTCTAATCTTAAAGAGCGGCAGTTATTCAGGGGGAGATCAGACACTTTCCGGAAAGGGCTATGTCCTACATGTATTTCTGCATATGGGGTATTTAGGTATGGTTGATTCAATTGGTGTGCACTTGGATGTCCTTAGTGGAGCGCCTGTGTGAGAGCACAAGTTTTTCTTGTATGATAGGTACTTTTTTCCTGTAATAGTTTTGACAATGTAGGCATTTATGTGACATACCCCCATACCATATGTTTCATTTTAGAGAATATCGCGAACTGACCCATATGAAAAACTTTGGCTTGTAGAAAAACAGATATACTACAATTTGACTTGACACCAGCATATAAATGCTCTAGTAGAGTTGTCCTACCATAACATGCAGTCAGACCTTTTATGTGTTGTGGGCTGAGCGAATTCCTTACTAAGGGCCTATACAAGAAATGGCTCCTGGACTAAATCGTACGCGAGTTGTTTTTTATATGCCCCGAGTAACAAGACATCACTCGGTGTATATGGGTTTAAACGACACAACCTGAAATTTGCTTGTGGGACAATAACACTCCATATTCTGGGACAGAAATCTCAGAGTCCAGCACAGTAGCGTTCGACTTGCTCGCTATGACTTATCACGCGGAATTTGTATGTTTCAATCAGTACTCTCCAGTTATTTGAACCTATCTGGCCTGGCCTTTCTGGGATCTGTCCAGGCCTGAGGGGCCACACCCCCCGCCTGAATATTTTCTTACCCTTTGAGCTAGAATGCTAAAACTTACTACACTAAACCCTTGGGTCAAGCTCTACCAGAAAATATAAGGAACAAATCCAAGATGACCACTTTGATGACGTCACAGTGACGTCATCTTCAAAACAGTCATTTTTCATCGATTTTTCGGTCAGATTTTTCGAATTCTTTATGTATGTGTTTTTTGTTGCAAAAATTGCATGATAAATTAATGAATAACAGTCTGGTGTGAAACATATATTTTGCCCAATCATCCATGAAGAAAAGCAGGAATTTTTGATGAAAATGACGAAAACTTAACATCTATGTTACCCCACATGACCGCCATCTTGAATTTACCCATGATCGTATACTCGGGGGGGGGTGTAGGTAAATAGACTCAAAATGACTCCAATATGATAAACTAAATGTCGTTGAGGATCAGCTTTCATTCTTTTGTCTAGGCTTGGTTCTGCAGTAGATCTACTAGTGTTATTTGTCTTACATGAACTTTCCGGTGTCGTGTGCTGTGTGATTTCTTCAGTCAGCTCATCAAAAAGACTTTCACTGAACTGAGGCAATAAACATTTTGTACGGCATGGGACGTCTGAGCTACTCAATGTAGTGTATTCTGTTTCGTACATAAAAATGCACTTTCTATGATACCAGATATCACACCAGACACAGCATATTCCGTACTGATTTTGACACGGGCAAATGAGTCCAAGATTCACTAGGTGTGAGATTGACCATAGTCAAAGGTTTTACCAGTGGAGTACATGTTCTCCGTCTCACACTTATTGTGTTTTGTTTGTACCGATGGGCGCCATGTTGTTCACCTTCGAAACCGCTCCCAATAGCACTTCAGGTAAATGTGGAAAATTGAGTCAAAATTACCCACATCAGCAGAGCTCCTAATTATCCCGCAGCCATCTTTTTTCAATATGATATTTTTCAATTACACATTTGTCGTATCCTGGCGAGTTAATTGCACTGCAGTTTGTCGTCAAGCTTCGGTTATATGAGGGATCTCCGCAGAACAGAATTGGTGATAGAATTATATGCTATCGAACGTTCTTTTTGCGTACTTTTAATTATTCCGCATTTTTGTGATACTATCCAGTCTGCTGGGTGTACATACTCGAACGTCCAAGTAATAAATAAGAAATATTTTTCTGACAATTGGGTTCTCTTTCTATCCGAGAAGTTGATGTCGCTTATAGTAATATGTACGTTGTTCGTGTGATGCCAGATAATTTCCTATCAGTTTCAATCTTATTGTAAAATAAAGCCAATAAACATCGATTAACAGCATGAAGTGGAAAAGGGCATGCTATGTTTTAAGCACTTGTTCTTTCAATCCCTTAAAAAGTTTCCATTGTGTGCTTGAATATGTTTTCCTACTCGTAGGAATACATGTTCAAACAAATTTCGGATCCCTTTCGATTCAGAGATCTGGACACCTTATAACTCTTAACTCGAGTCTCGCACGGGACTGGTCTATCCAGCACAAGTATTTGTGCTTTACCAAAAAAGCGTCATCGTCATCCTAAAATGTCGTTGTAGGGACTAAAAGATGACATTAGTATATAGATTATATTAGGTGCATGAGCTGTGTCATTATTCATTCTATTAGACGGGTAATAAATGCACGCAATCTAGACCCCGATCTCCGAACTTCCTCTTTTGTGGAGGCTTTGGCGGTCGAGTGGCTTTGAGCGCTCACATTTACTCCTGGCGATTTAGTGTCAAACTCTAAACGTGCAGGTTCGAGTCTCTCATGGGACTAGCTCATCTGACACAAGTATTTGTGCTCTACCAAGAAAGCGTCATCCTTACAATAACTGGAAACAAACACCGATATTATCAGTGAACTTTTAGAGTTCTAAACTATCCACATACATTCGACATCTGAATTTCTGGAAATGACAACACAATGCTTCTCCCAAAGTGATTCAATTGCTCAGGGCTATTGTTGACAAAGTGAACAAAATTTTAGTTGTACAGTTGATGGAACCATCTGTAAATCTAGTATTATATGGTGTTTTATGTAGTTTGGGAGTCCAGTACAATTTTGGTATATCGGTATGAGTGGTATGAATAGAAATGCCTCTTTTCTTATTATGAAATATTGATCTTTCACAAAGAAAACGGATGCAATAGGACCATTCTTGCGGACACTGCATGTCATCCATGATATACAATACAATAACGCAGATTACGAATTCTAATGCCTAAATTTAATTATTTCAGGTACTAGTAATTCACAATTACAGAACACGAATGTCATTTGTCTGAACGTCATTTTGCTACTAGCGTAGTATTATTTCACCTATTTGACATCTGCCGTGATATCACTAAAAATTATCGATACCAAGGATATATGATATATATTCCGATCTAAGTATATGCTGTTTAAACATTAGATTTGAGAGAGAGTTATGTTCCGCCAGTTTCCAATATACTCTCTTCTCTGTTTCATTCGGTCAGATCGCTTCATTCCATGGATGCAATGCGGCGATATATTCGTTTAAAAAAAAACATTCGACGCGTACCACAAAATGGTTTTTTATCTTAGCGCAACTAGAATTAAAATAGAGAAGTTAGTAATGATAGACGAGCCCAATTTTGACAAGAGAGGAAAATGAACCGGCATAACTGTGTATGTTCTGGAAGATGTATATATTAGATGTTCAATATGTGGCATTTCAAATCAGAATTTTCCCCAAAGAAGCCAAATATGTTGACGATTTATTCATAGAACCAATCAATATGATATCCAACTCCACTAGTCTATACTTTGATAAAATATAATCAATTCAAATGTGCTCTCTGAATGAAAATGCTCGTAACATAAATGGTATAAATTTCACATGTGGTTCACGGTAACGGTAGTAACGCCCAATGCTCCCACTCGCCGCTATCTGCGCTGCCGTGGATAGTACATGTCACAGTTCTCCAGTATTTAACCCTACCTGGCCTACCTGGGGT
Source organism: Hanleya hanleyi (assembly GCA_036873755.1). Lineage (NCBI taxonomy): Eukaryota > Metazoa > Mollusca > Polyplacophora > Lepidopleurida > Hanleyidae > Hanleya > Hanleya hanleyi. The sequence continues at coordinate 2,507 of JAVTVY010027952.1, read as the reverse complement.
CATTATGGCTCCCCCAACCAAACTCCCCCTATCTCCGGGACGACAAAAAATTGAAACCTGACCTTCCACGACTTTTTATTTTATCATACTTGGGTCATTTTGAGCCTATTTGCCCAACCCCCCCGAGTATAGGATCATGGCCAAATTCATGATGGCGATCATGTGGGGCACCAAAAAAGTGTTGTTTCGTCATTTTTCTTCAAAATTCCTGCTTTTCGCCGAGGAAACTTGGGAAAATCTATTTTATTTCACATCAAACTATTATTTACTATTCCCAGGCCTGGTAGGTTTAAAATATAGTCTTTCAAAACGACTAGTTTCAAGATCGTTTCGAAGCCATGTGCTGCTGATCTTTTTATTGTACCTGTGCCTATCCTTAGCCATGGTACACTTGTTCTTTAAATGAGATGGACCCTTCCCGCTAACATACTTATGTACAAACTGACACACATGAAAATCTTGCCCAGTAGACAGTTTGTGGCAGTGGAGCTATCCCATCATATCATCGATATGAGCATGTTCGTCTGCATGCAGGATAAAAATAGTAGTAGTTGTAGTTGCAGCTTGGATAAGGTATTCCAACAGTTTCGTAGCAATGCAGACCTGGAACTGCATATATTGCACAGACGAACAACGTTAACAGCCACGGGGACAGAGAAACAGATATATCTCATGCTCAATAGGATTTTTCGTTGACATTTACCTTATTAAGAGTTTGATCGCAATCCGCATCTCTGGACTGGTGTTATAGCACGAAAAAGCCGATTTTTCATGGAGCAAGTGACCTTGACCTATGAACTGTTGACCTCGATGTTGGTACCTTGCTCCCCCCTCCCCCCCCCGCCCACTATTGCATTTCTTCCAATAATTTCTTATCGCAGGTCCTTTCCACCTCAATGAGGTATAATCACAATTCACATCCCTGAACTAGCCCAGGGATAATGTTTCCAATAATCAAGAATTCCCCGGTCCTGGGGTCACAGTAATCTTGCCCTTTGAACGTTTTACCTCTACTAGCAAATACCCGTGTTAAAAATATCATTGAAGAAGTGGCGCGCTTCAATAGTTTTTTAATTACGGTGTCGGTCACTATAATGGCAATAATTAGCAGGGGTTCAATTTGGATTAATTATAAACCTCGTTGACGGAAAGAGTTAATAGTAGCGGTTGGTGTGTAATGAAGAAGACAATGGAATACATGGATGTTGCTTTATTTGTGTACAGTTAAAAACATAAAAAAAACACCAGGGCTGTGAGGCCTGATACGCAAATGGTCTCCCGTAAGTAATTCACAAAAGAAATTGCTGTAAAAGTAGGCATATTGCATGACATTAACAAAAGTAAGCATATTGCATGACATTAACATTAATTGAAGTATGAGTCAGAAATTATGAGGTTTTGACAGCGAAAAACATAAAGCAGACATAGTGACACGGACAGTATAGAGAACCCTCAATAACATGGCGATGGAATTCGAACTGGGTTACAATTCGTGGATATACGCCATAGTGTTCAATGCAGCGCAGTGCAGATGTGAGCTGTTACAGAAGGACGTACGAACAATCCAGCTGTTACAGACATACGGACATACGGACATTTCAGGCCGGATCTTTTAATAGTATAGCAATCAGAGACTCGCGCATCTCTCTCGTTTCGCTCGACTCTGCTGCTCCTCCACGCACCGAAGGTATTGTATGGTGGTATATGTGTACCAGGTTTGATGACTCTAAATCACATGCAAGGGTGTTTACCAGCCCAGTTACTTACTCAGAAGCAAGTTACCTATTCGCGCCCTAGCGGCAGATCGCGGAACTAACGGTACCATCATGTAGATATTGTCTCGTAGTCCATGTGTAACAAGTTTGATACAGGTAGCTCTAAGCCACTTCCAGTGGTGTCCACTAGCCCATTTGATTATCGAGATGGCAGTTACCTACTCGCCTTCTAGCAGTGGATCGTGTAACTAACGGTACCATCATTTAGGTATCGTCTCGGTGTATATGTGTTCCAAGTTTGGTGGCTCTAAACGACGTGAAGGGGTGTCAACGCACGCTATCTGTCACAGACAAACATACAGTTCAGGCCAGCTGAAAGGTTAATTTTGGCGCACCAACGGCGCGCAAACGAAGCGTGCCAACACAAAGGTATAGTGCGCCAATGCCCATGATTATCGCCTGGCCATTGTTCTAACTCTGTTGAATGTAGTCCGTCGACATGAATGAACACAGGCCGCGCGCTATCAGCACGGTCAGACAATGGCTGGAAGCGAGCTGCAGGAAGAGCCCGCTAGCGAGGTCTTTGTTAGCGAGCTCAAGAAAATCAGTTGGGAGTCCACGTGGCGTTAATCGGCACGAATGTCTGCATGTAATTCATACCTATTAAATAACATCAGGTGTATGAATTTGTGTTACTGGCGAACACGTCGACCTCGATCAAGCGCATTTGCATTCCATCTAAAAATTTGTGAAAGGAAATAGATTCAATATTTGTTTTAATCATAAACACCG
>JAVTVY010027951.1:0-108655 GCA_036873755.1 Hanleya hanleyi | reverse complement strand
ATCCTGCACAGCTAGACCCCAAGAGCAACCTCTGTACCAAATTTGAGAAAGATCCATGCAGTAGTTCCTGAGAAATCACGATAACAATGTTTCATCTGGAAATCCAAGATGGCCGCCTGGTGGCCATATTGGATTTTTCAATCAGACTACAAATTGTATCTTGCGCAGCTAGACCCCAAGGGGAACCTCTGTACCAAATTTGAGAACGATCCATGCAGTAGTTCCTGAGAAATCGCGATAATGTTTCATCTGGAAATCCAAGATGGCCGCCTGGTGGTCATATTGGATTTTTCAATCAGACCGCAAATTGTATCTTGCGCAACAAGACCCCAAGGGGAACCTGTGTATCAAATTTGAGAAAGATCCATGCGGTTCTTCCTGATAAATCACGATAACGAAGTTTCATAGGGAAATCCAAGATGGCCGCCTGGTGGCCATATTGGATGTTCGAATCAGAGCAGAAAAGGTATCTTGCACAACTAGACCCCCAAGAGGAATCTGTGTACCAAATTTGAGAAAGATCCATGCAGTAGTTAACGAAAAATAATGATGACAAGATTTCACTGGCAAATTCAAGATGGCCAGCTGGTGGCCATATTGGATTTTTCCATCAGACCACAAATTGTATCTTGCACAACTAGACCCCAAGGGGAACCTCTGTACCAAATTTGAGAAAGATCCATGCAGTACTTCCTGAGAAATCGAGATAACAATGTTTCATCTCAAAATCCAAGATGGCGGCCTGGTGGCCATATTGGATTTTTGAATCAGACCACAAAAGTATCTTGCACAACTAGACACTAAGGGGAACCTGTGTATCAAATTTGAGAAAGATCCATGCAGTACTTCCTGATAAATCACGATAACAAAGTTTCATAGGGAAATCCAAGATGGCTGCCTGGTGGCCATATTGGATGTTCGAATCAGAGCAGAAAAGGTATCTTGCACAACTAGACCCCAAGGGGAACCTGTGTACCAAATTTGAGGAAGATCCACAAAGTAGTTCCCGAGAAATTGTAATAACAATGTTTCATGGGGAAATCCAAGATGGCCGCCTGGTGGCCATATTGGATTTGTGAATCAGACCACAACAGGTATCTTGCACACCTAGACCCCAAGGGGAACCTGTGTACCAAATTTGAGAAAGATCTATGCAGTAGTTCCTGAGAAATCGCGATAACAATGTTTCAATGGCAAATTCAAGATGGCCGCCATGGCGGCCATATTTAAAATCGTATTGACACGGCATGAACAAATTCTGGTGTCCTCATTGGGGGGAACATGCATGCCAAGTTTCAGCTTAATCGGTCAAGCGGTTTCAGAGAAGAAGATGTTTACGGACGACGCACGACGGACAATCAGGCCATGAATTAGCCCATCGGGCCTTCGGCCCAGATGAGCTAATAAAAAAATTGAAAATGAGATTTTTTAATTTTTACGTCCATAATGTGCCTAAATTTCAAATAAATAAATTTATTGACTGACAAGATCATTGAAAATAGTTTAATTAATACATAATTACTCGTGCTGTTAAACTGTCTCTGTCATTATTCGCCTAAAACCGCTGAAAACGGCAGGTTTTAGTCGTTGATAACAACCATTTATCGTTGGCGTTGTTGTTGCCGCATATCATTGGAAAGTGAAAGTTCCAAGCTGTAACGTGAATTTGGGTTAGATCGGCAATCTCCACCTCAATCCGAGAGAACTGTTCAACATATACAAGAACTCGTACAGAAACATCCATAAATGGCAGAAGCTCATTATCATTCGACTCGGGGTCTCGGAAATATCCTTTTATGGCTAAAGCTCATTACCATATCACTTCGGTGGATAGCGGAAAACTCGTAACCAGTGTAAATTTCGCCTAGAGGGATAAGGGCTATCGACCCTCATTTTGGTGAACATGCCTCGCGCAAGCGCAGACAGTAGTTTCATCAAAACTTTCGGTTTTTTTTTAACAACACGATTCCCGCATGGTACATGACAGCCATTTCCGAAACGCAATGAGTTGTCAATCGTGATTATCTACACTTTACGAGAGAAATAAGCTAATCTGACAAACTTTGCAAGAAGAATAAAGACGAGATCTGAACTTTGTCCGATGATGTTTCCCAGTTAGAATTTTGTCCGGAGAATTTTTTCTTTTGGCGTAGGGCGGATTTTGATCGGACATGTCCGATGTCCGACCGTTATTTCAGACCCTGGTATGATATGGTACTCTAAATTTGTTGATTGTTTCATTTTTCCATGGAGCATGGAACAACAGATAGCAAAAAAATAGCCCAATGGGCTCCAATACCCCTCGGATATCACTTATTGTTTACATTCAGCAATCATGCAGTGCATAAGATGTATTTTTAGAACTTTAACATCTTCGTGTAGGTTAACAGAAATGTGATCTAGTAGGGTTGACTGCAGTTCTCTCATTTCAGAAATACATAGGTCAGGGCCTTAAAATTAATGGGAAAAAATTTGCGCCGAGGTTCTGGTAGTGCATGACCATATTCTTACCTCTAGATATACTCTTCTATATAGGTCAAAATCAACTCCAGTAATTTGATCTTGGAAATATATATCAAGGTTAGTCATCTCCAATAATCTTCTGGTCTACACTAACATAATCATATATGGAACATGAATTCAGAGATCTTAGACTTATAACATAGAATTTGACCTTCAGAAAATAGGTCAAGGTCAGTGATATTCAATAGACTTCAGGTCCAGGTATATGTGGTATAATTTTGGACAATGTAGATATAATCCTTAATGAAATATTGTACTAAGTAGAATCTGACCTGGATAAAATCGGTCAAGGTCAGTCATCTTCAGCACACCTTTGGACCATCGACAGATGTATACATAGTTTTAATTTGGAAAGCCTAGCTATATTTCTTCATGTTATATCATAATAAACATTATATGACCTTGAAAAAATAGGTCAAGGTCAGTTAACTAGAGTAGGCTTCTAGTCAATCACCAGTTGCGTAAGTAATATGAATTTGGAGACCCTAGCTTCAATCCTTCAAAAAATATGGCAAATACTATAATTTGACCTTGATAAAATAGGTCAAGGCCAGCCATCTTCAGTACACCTCTGAACCTTCGTCAGATGTATACATAGTATTAATTTGGAAAACATAGCTTTATTTCTTCAGGTCATCATAATAAACAGTATATGACCTATAAAGAATAGGTCAAGGTCAGTCAACTGGAATAGGCTTCTAGTCAATCACGAATTGCATATATAACATGAATTTGGAGACCCTAGCTTTAATCCTCCAAAAATATAGCAAATACTAGAATTTGACCTTGATAAAATAGGTCAAGGTCGGTCATTTTTAATAGGCTTCTGACCTTTCACCCGATACATATGTGATATGAATTCACAATGCCTGGCTATAATTCTTCTTGAGATATCGTTTTCACAAGAAAGATGGACAGACGGACAGACAGACAGACGACGCTGAGAACGACAATACCCTTCGGGCAAAATTTACCCGAGGGGTAAAAACCAATACCAAGCTTGCTCTCACCTATATGAAGCCACTCTTCAAATTTGAAATCAATTGTATACCTCATGTGAAAGATATTGCACAGAAAAGTATTCCATGAACATGTATGAGAGATTCAAGATGGCGGCAATGGCCATATTTGATGATCAGTTACCCAATACAGAAATCTATGAGGTCTGTAAAATTTATCAGCAAAGCCCAATACGAATTTTACTGACCCCATATATTTCTGTATTGGGTCGCTGACAGAAACCGTGTAACCAATTTATCCTTCTGAAGACCCTTTCTGAACATCTGAATGTCCCTGGGAAGAATTCTGGGTGAAAGGATAGATTGTGAAAAACTTAGTTCCTATGTTGTTGTTGCTCATGAAACAAAAACTGCACGTAAAGTCACACCTTTGCAATATTCAATAGCATTCAAAATCGCCAAGTATCATGAAATAGGAGCTTCTAACAAGTTGAATACCATCTAATTTAGAACTACATCTGCTGAAGCTCATTTTCATTACAACTAATCTTGTTTTAAACTTCAAAACGAAGCCCGACAAGTGATCGATGCAAGTGTTGTGTGAAGTAGAGCTACTGTAAAGGGAGATAACCTAGTTACTTGCCATGGATTCCAATCAACCGAAGAAAAAATATCAGGTGACCATGATATCTTGATTTCATTGGATGATTTCGTCTGAAGCAGGATAACGATCTTTTATTCAATATTTTACCAATGATGTGTTCACAACTAGATATAACCCACTGCCAAGACAAAAAGTATTTTAGGCTGTGGGCACTGGTGAGGCATACCAGTGCTCACAAAACCCGGTCGACAACTCGCCAATGGCGACTAAAAAATGACCACTGGCGACTGAATTGTTCAGTTACTCGCCAATGTGTCGATTAAAAAATAGAGTAAATTGCCAAAGTGGCGAGGGAATTTTTGGTTCATGAACTGTTTAGTCGCCAAAGTAATTTTGTGTTTACTTTATCAGGCAGCGAAATCCGATCAGGCCGAAAATGTACAGAAATAATGACAGAGAATAATGCTGACGATACACAGATATGGGGAAAGCCTAGTCTATTTATAGAGCCCACGTGGTCTGATGTAATATTCGTGCACTTGAAACCATGTGCAGGCTAGGCATGGATGAGTCCTTATTTGGCGTGACAAAATAAGATCACATGCTCGCCCCAGAAAAGTTAATGCGAGACTCGCTGGCTGTTCTCAGCCAATGAAATCATCGTAGTAGTATTTAACGTAAACAAATTCTAGGACACAAACTTGACCTTGCAAGTTCAAGGTCAAGAGTTCAAACGGTCCATCTCATTCCAGTGCAGAGATGGTACGCCTCAAGCACGACCTGTGCGTTATGACTTTAGTGTCGCTTCTAAAACAATTGTAGTCAAGTTAAACCATCTCAGTAATTTGGTATGCTCAAAGACACACGTCATGTGGTAAAAGTTTGCAGACACGAGTTTGGAACTTTTGTTTCACCTGTCTGACTTTTCGTTCTGGTCATTTCCGGTTTGCGTAACCGACATACGAATGATCGTTTTGTTTGCGCAAAATTTCGAGGGTACTCTGCAACATGTTTCAAACTAACGCTGGATTATCATGGTGTTGGAAACACTGATTTGTCTGTCATTTTATTACATGGAAAGGTTGTTCTGGATTGAATATTGCGGAGTTTGCGAGTGAATAAAACATCAGGTCGCCAATGTGGCGAGTAAATTTTAGCCTTACTTGCCAAATGGCGACCAACTGAAAAAAAAATTTGTGACCCAAGCATACAGTCAAATATCGATCGCTGTCTGTGGCGGTTGTGAGACACCCATGCACAATTGACACTTTTGCAGGGTGTTGGGGGGTTAGAAACCGCCGCTCCACATGTCAGTTTCAATTTTGAATTCAGGTCCCGCGTAAGAAATTAATCTTCAGCATGACTTCACCATGGTCACAGAAACATAGATAATTTACAGGGCTTGTGTTTTGAGGCAAGTGATTATGGTTAAAGGATACAATCACTCGCCTCAAAACACAAGCCCTAAATTTATCAAAGGGCCTCATTTCAACTGCAAATGAACTCTGTTCAGACAGTGGAAATGATTATCTCTCAAACAAGACAGTACGAGGACAGTTGTGGATATTCTCAGATTACAAACAATGAAACTTGGCTCTCAAAATGGCGATCAACACAAGGCCATGTTCATTTCACATAGATAAGTGAACGTCAAAGCCGTGCTGGGCTGGGGAATGTGAGGACGTTTTCAGCAGATGAAAGGTGTAATCAGGTTTGGGACAAAGCTATTTCAAGCTTTTTTAGATCCATCGGGCTTTTTTAGCTTGATCGAGCTTTAAAAATGTCACTTTTACTCGTACTGATCATGGGATGTCCAATTTCCGTGGCGAAGCAGGCGTTCAGAGTTTCACCGTGCTGAGATGAACATGGGAGAAGTTCAAAACCGAAACAATCTCCCTTGTTCACAATTGCGTTGTTGTTATATTTCATATCAAATTATTCTGATGATGCACAGTCAACAACGTTTTCTCACCTCCTGTCTTGTCATCAACACTTTACATTTCCTCATAAAACGTCCAACTTGAAGCCATCATGGCGCCTCGCTTTCACTATGATCTGGCAAGCCCACGTGATCGGATATGCCGAAATATGGATTTTTAATTTTCCATCGGGTATGGTGGACCTGAATGCACATCTTGTACATACAAACCAAACTTTTATTTGGGCAAATAAAATACTGTGGGTTAATACAGATCAAATCATGGGACAGTATATCTGGAATCCTCGATTTCATACTTAATAGTTGGTGGCATGCCTGAAGCGCCGGTGTAAATGTCTGCAAACGTGGTGTGTGCGTTTTGACAGGAAAGGGGCAACTGCTACTATTGGTTCTGATGACAATGTTTCGTAAAATAATATATCTTTTATTCAACGAGTTTCACCACCAAGTAATCATTCTTTAGATGTGATTAGTAGCTCAATTTGTTATTCCATATTTGAAATTTTGGCTTGTATGTGCATTCAGGTCCACCATACCCGATGGAAAATTAAAAATCCATATTTCGGCATATCCGATCACGTGTGCTTGCCAGATCATAGTGAAAGCGAGGCGCCATGATGGCTTCAAGTTGGACGTTTGATGAGGAAATGTAAAGTGTTGATGACAAGACAGGAGGTGAGAAAACGTTGTTGACTGTGCATCATCAGAATAATTTGATATGAAATATAGCAACAACGCAATTGTGAACAAGGGAGATTGTTTCGGTTTTGAACTTCTCCCATGTTCATCTCAGCACGGTGAAACTCTGAACGTGCGCTTCGCCACGGAAATTGGACATCCCATGATCAGTACGAGTAAAAGTAACATTTTTAAAGCTCGATCAAGCTAAAAAAGCCTGATGGATCTAAAAAAGCTCGAAATAGCTTTGTCCCAAACCTGGTAATACAGCACTAAACTCCTCTGATATTGTTCAATCATACACTTTTATTACCAAGAAATAACACCAATATTTCATTGAAATAAAGAGACTAAAGTATCAGGAGAGAGTTACGGTAACGGTAAACGAACTGGAAAAACCTTGCTGCACGTTCAAGTTCAAAACCTTGTTCAAGTTAATCCCTGGACAATGCTGTCTGACCTCGATAGCTGGCTGGCTGCTTGAGCTCTGGTTTGTGAATTCAAGCGATTCCCTATGTCTTTAACCCAGAATATATTTCTAATCAATGATAACTGGTATATTTTCGAGCTGAGGTTGCCGGGGTTATCATAAATGTAAGCTTCTTGGTCCTTTCTTGCAATGGTGAGAATATTTTATCCATATCTTATTTACACCAGTTATCAAAAACATGTTCCACGTGAAAAAACATAGGGGAGAAATCCTGAGAATAGCCCAAACCTCATGGTGGCCCAAGGACTGTGTACCAGTGTCGCCGATACTGGGGCAAAAAGGCATTGTCCAAGGATTAATGATGGATATCCCCATTTAGTCACCGGAGGAAAATGTTGTAATTTCACAATTTTATTGTGTGCCATCCAGATCAAATATATCAGCAAAAGACCTAATAAATCAGCCCGATTTCAGCAAGAATGGAAAATTTCATGTATCAGAAGGAACTGTCTATCATGATTTTTTGATGGTTTGTGGGCCTACAGCCTTGTTATGTTTTGTAGTCCTCCTTATGTTGGAGTCAAATTAAACAAGATATTAGGTTACATACAAATTCGGTAATTGATTTTTAGGGTATTTCATTTCTATTTAGTGACATGCCTGAAACATGTACGTCATCAATATCCCGAACCCATATGGAACACGGGATATGATTCCGACTATGAAGGATATCATGTGTTTACTCAAAAACTACTTCTCCCACCATTTCCTGTTCAGAACACATGTATACCTTGTGCCTCGTCGCTTGAACTCTGTAAACACGTCGTCGTAGGCACAAATTCCGCAGCAAAAACGTTTTGGCCAGGCACGAAAGCTGGTGCGTTCACATTCAGACTAGATAAAGGTTTCGTTAACTTGTCAATTTCGGTCGAATCACCAGACCCGCCGTTCACTTCTTGATCCCAAGAATCGGGAGGATTACTTTGGCCGTCTTGTGTAGCCATTTCTACATTTAGCTTACAAAGAAATAGCCAAAAACTTTTTATAACTTAGGGCTTGCCAGGCCAAAACCGCGTGTGAGAGGTTTCACTGACGTCACGAGAAGGATGACATGCGCTTGGGCAATTTTACGAGATTATTGCGTTTCCGTTAACCATTGAAATCGATTTATTTCCAATCATTTTGTGGAAGAAGACAATATGTATCGATATTCGATGTAGTCATCTTAGTATCGTGTTAATGGATTGACACCAATACTCTGAACGTGTCTAACACTTTTGTTTCGAGGGTACACTGAACGGCAATCGAAAATGGCGGCGTTATCGGCTGCGCAGCTTCTCGATGAGCTTATGGGCAGAGACAGAAATCTCGCCCCCACTGAAAAAAGAGCAGAACTGAGATGGGATGATGCAAAGGCAAGAACCGTTCGCACCGTACTGTCGCGATCTTAGTACTGGCGTAGGAACTGTAACACGCTTACAATCACGTTTTTGCACACCTCTTTTCATGATCTGGAATGACAACAACAACAACATATACCTGGATACCTTCAACAGGTCATGGATAATATCCCAAATGGGATATAATATCCCAATTGAGATATTCCCCCATATCCCAAATGGGATATCTGATGAAAGTATTGTCCACAATTGGCAAACCCAGACATCCTCGGACAGGGTTTGGAAATGGACTAGTTCAACAAGCTGAACCCTGCTGACATTTAATTTTGTGATATTGACAATGCAGGGTTCAGCCGTTGAACCGAAATTTCCTATCGCAAAATTTTCGCCTCCCGACCTGGGTAACAGCGGGTGGATTTGCGCTCATAAAAAGCAATAATACCTACCGCTTTGTGCTCGTTTGGATAGAATACGTATTTGCCTACTTCCCTGGCCATTTATTTTCTCTGTCCAGCTCCTTTCATTTCCATAAACGACAAAAGAAAAAAATAGTATCGCGGACGATCTTCCAAACACGAAATCTGCCGCCATTTTCGAACACTGTCACGTGAGGTTATTCTAAATTCAGGATTACAAGAGTCGGAAAAACTGAATCCGCTCCGTCGACCCAGTCGCTTAGGGAGATGAAAAATCCCATGAATTACCTTTCTCAGTATGTGCCTTCCATTATGCTTGATATCGATAGTTACAATTTTACATTTAAATGCAGATAATGTGACAGCCTTATGAATGAGCCGTTTCCGACCTTCCTGTATACAATCCCGAATTTACAAATTAGTCTCGTGCCACCATTTCAAAATGGCGGCGGATTTCGTTTTTGGAAGATCGTCCGCGAGGATATTTTTTTCTTTTGCCGTTTATGGAAATGAAAGAAGCTAGACAGAGAAAATAAATGGCCAGGCAAGTAGGCAAATACGTATTCTATCCAAACGAGCACAAAGCGGTAGGTATTACAATCTCAAAACCAGAGCTATCCGGTCCTGTCCTCCCTACTAGGCTCTGGGACGGCGCTCAGCCGTACGATCGATCATTGGCTAGCACACAAAACCCTAGAATTCAGAACATAACGAGGGCGTCTCTGTGGAGATCATGTCTATGTCCCGACGTCATGGATGTTGCGAGCGCGTCTGCGCGATGACGTACTCAATATGCATTCTTGCGAAATATTTTCTATTATGACGTCAAGACGTCATGACGCTGGCCATGCAAGTGACTCATGACTGACGTTTCACAAGGAATTGGATATGTTCCAATGGAACCGGAAGGAACGAATTTTTCAATGTATTATGGGACCCACTTTCAGTGAGCGTCGTCCCAGGGGTTCGTCGGAGCGGCCAATTTTCCAGCGGAGAGCGACCCCTGGTGGCGAGGTTGTAGGTATTATTGCTTTTTTATGAGCGCAAATCCACCCGCTGTTACCCAGGTCGGGAGGCAAAAATTTTGCGATAGGAAATTTCGGTTCAACGGCTGAACCCTGCATTGTCAATATCACAAAATTAAATGTCAGCAGGGTTCAGCTTGTTGAACTAGAAATGGACATGTTCATCATGAAATAAACAGGTTAGGTGGAATACCTCAATCGGCGTACAGTACCTCAAATAGCGTATAATACCTCAATAGGGATATACAGCGATACCTCAATTGGGGTTGAGGGTACTAAATAAAAAGTAATCGTCCCACACGTGGTTCACAACTTTCAATCTTTCAAACGGGGAGGGTCTCGTCAGACATGGTATGCATTCGTCCTTCGCCCCAACTCCTTTTCAAGCCGAACGACTAACGCAATTCCGCCGACTAATCGTTTAAACAAACCACTTACACATTCGCCATTGTTGTTATGGAGGCAAAACTTTAATATTTCAACATTTTCTCCCCTCAGAAATTTCTCAACATGGGCAGCGCCATTTTCTCTCTTCTTCCTGTGACGAACTCCAAGATACAGCGCCGTCTCGTGGCAGCAAGTCGCTTAACTTAACCCTTCATCTTCTCGCATACTGCTCATGTTAGCGCATAGTCTTTGAAGCTCCATCTTTCGTGAGCAGAATGGATATGAATCCTGTAAACACTGCCAACGTTATTAACCTTTTATGTGTAATTTGGGTTCTGATACTTTTGGGATCTGAATTTCATTTGACTAATAAATATGGAAACAACCCATGTTACTGTTGACATGTCAAGTGTATGTTACAGTCTAATGAGTTTTAATAAAATTAACTCTGTAGTAATATTTTATATATATATTTCTTTTTTTAGATGAGCTCAATTTGACATGATTTATCCCTTCATATACACGTATGAGATACTGTTAACAATATTTGTATGACGTAGTAAAATAACAACAACAAGAACTTCACACTGCTTACCCTTAACAAATGGGGAAGAGTATTGACCCCGTTGGCAGAGTTTATGGGGTTCATTACCATTCTGCTCACGAAAGATGGAGCTTCAAAGACTATGCGCTAACATGAGCAGTATGCGAGAAGATGAAGGATTAAGTTAAGCGCTTGCTGCCACGAGACGGCGCTGTATCTTGGAGTTCGTCACAGGAAGAAGAGAGAAAATGGCGCTGCCCATGTTGAGAAATTTCTGAGGTGAGAAAATGTTGAAATATTAAAGTTTTGCCTCCATAACAACAATGGCGAATGTGTAAGTGGTTTGTTTAAACGATTAGTCGGCGGAATTGCGTTAGTCGTTCGGCTTGAAAAGAAGTTGGGGCGAAGGACGAATGCATACCATGTCTGACGAGACCCTCCCCGTTTGAAAGATTGAAAGTTGTGAACCACGTGTGGGACGATTACTTTTTATTTAGTACCCTCAACCCCAATTGAGGTATCGCTGTATACCCCTATTGAGGTATTATACGCTATTTGAGGTACTGTACGCCGATTGAGGTATTCCACCTAACCTGATAAACCAAGTAACATGCCTCGTGTCGTACCCAAAACCTCACTCAATTTTGTTGACATGCACTTTTATCTTCTTGACAAAATTATCAGAAAAAGTACTTTTATCAAGGTATCCAGTAGTGATTGTTAATGTATATTGATTATGATTTAGAATGAATCAATTCATAGCCACCTTTCTCTAAAAATATCATAATGGCCAACAACAAAAACACCGCATACTACAACCTGGACATAAGCTGAAAGTGCTCAGGAGACAAATATGGGACAATTGTAGAGTTTGTGATTTGGATCTTTTAGAAGCTCATTTCACTTCGTGTAAATGCATATACTACTTGGTGTTCATACTCCATGCATGTACCTGGTCAGGGCGCGAAATGTTCGGGTGTCCACCTGTCGATGACAGGTAGTATTTATGTGCGACAGGTAAAAAAAATAAATGACTGTCGCATGCGACAGGTAGAGATTCGGTCAATAAAACAGAAATATTGTCCGCGTACTAGCTCACTTTCGCCATCGTTTGTCAATGTCCGCCACGAAAAGGGCCAATTTGATTGAACGTGCACGGGTGTCCCCGATTCTGAACAGTTTTCGCAACTGCGCATGCTTAAAAGGCTCGGGCGTACACAATTCAGTGTGCAATCGTGTCTGCCCACAGCAACTTGCATGAAACACGCATGCGCGAGTAATGCGGTCATACCGTTGCCATAGGTTACTGCCGTCTGTCAGACGTCCGCCATTGTCTTTGGTTTTGAATGCAATAGATCAAAATGGAGCGTTTTCTAACTCGTACAAACGCGGGTGATGCTTTACAGCCCAATCAAGAAGACGAGACTGCATCGCAAGCTGGCGAGGGCATTTCAAGTACAACAGACGAGCCGATAGAAGCGTCTCCGACGCCGGCAAAAAGGAAACGAGTGTTCAAATTTAACACTAAATGGAAACTTGAGCATGAATGGCTGACATTCGACGAAACAACAAGGCAAATGTTTTGCACATATTGTAAAACCTACAAACAGGCCAGCAAAACGAACAGATTTGTTATAGGGTGCGAGTCACTTCGTGTGGAAAATGTGAGGGCTCATGAAACCATTTACAACATGACAACTTCTCTTTGTGTTAATATTTTATTTAGAAACAGTTACAGCAAGTCAAATACAAGTTAGTACAAGACGTGAACATATAGAATAATTTCATCACTATTCGCATATATATATATATATATATAATTATTGTGTACAGGTAGAAAATAGAGGAGACAGGTGGAAAAAAAAATTACCTGTCCCATGAGACAGGTGGAAAAAATAAAACATTTCATGCCCTGCTGGTAAATACAGATACATTTATTGTCATATATCCTATTTGGGATATCAAAAAATATCCCATTTGGGATATCATATCCCATTTGAGGTATATATCCCATTTGGGATATTATTCATGTCCTGTTCAACAAGCTAAACCTTGATGAAGAAAACCATCTATGCGTTACGACCGTCAGATCTGACGGTCGTAATTCATAGATGGAGTGCCAAGTTATAGTAAAACACTGAGTAAAAATCCGGTGGATTGTACGCTACGCTAGAAATACGGCGTGAACAACTGAGTTTAGTAACTCATGAATTAGCTAAGATTCATAGCGTCTCCCTTCCCTCAACGCTATGCCGACGACAAATACATTTCCCTGGTGGTAACTCGAACATCTCCATGGCGCACTTATTGCGCCCTATTGGACCTTTATTAACTTGAGAAAATGAGCCGCCATGAATAAAAATACCATAATCGATGTTGTGATCATCATCCCCTGTATACACGGGGGGCTATTATGACGGAAATGCCTATCTTCTTGACCCTCGATTTCAAGTGATTTTGAGGCTCCATAGGGATAATTTTAACGTCTGTAATTAATATATGACCGACGAAGGGCAATTTAGTCTGCCATTTCTGTATTTTTATTCATGGCGGCCCATTTTCTCAAGTTAATGAAGGTCCAATAGGGCGCAAAGGTAATAATAATTGTGCCATGGAGATGTTTGAGTTTAATACCACCAGGGAAATGTATTTGTCGTCGGCATAGCGTTGAGGGAATGGAGACGCTATGAATCTTAGCTACTGATGAACTTACTGTCTTCTCAAATCCATACCCTATTGATCACCACCGTTTATTTGAGTCCTTCGGGAGGATATAATTGATTTAACAGCATAAATTCACACACATCAATGTTTTCTTCCAGCCATCTCTGTTCACCAGAATGATTTCACATCGTGAGGTCAACGAGCATGCGTACACGATACATTTAAATGAGGTCAGGTGACTCTCTGTTGGACCCCTAAGTCATCGTCGCAATACGTGGTCGGGTGTTTGCAGAGCTAGCGCTGTTGTGGTAGTGCGACGATGAAAGAGAGTCACGTGATATTTAAAACGGGTTTTTCAGACACTTTTCCTTTATCGAACTCAATTTTTGAAATTAAATAAACTCAATTTTTTTGCGCGGAAGATAAGTACAAAAACTCAATTTTGCAAGTTTTTAATCTTTCAAACAACAAAAAACTCAATTTTTCAAGGTTTTAATCTTTCAAAAACAAAAAACTCAATTTTTTAATATTTTGATCGTTCAATGACCAAAAAACGTAACCACAACGTTGGATCGCGGAATTGCCCGTTTTTATGATCGTCACAACACATTTAACTGAAAACAAGTTGGAAAACTACTTCAAATGATATATAAAGAACAAGTATTTAGTCTCGAGAGAACTTCAAATCCGCGTGGGTAAAGGCTGAAAACGAGCTGTCAAAAAACGAAAATGCCATGGGACTGATCGCGAATACTTGACAGGGATATATACTCGTCTCTGAGGATCGACAGGAACGAATAGGTCAACTTTATGAATTATAACTGCTTATATTGGTCTACAGGTCATTCTTTCTAAACAATATTTAAAGTAAAATGTATATTTATTGGTACTTATTATCACAAAATCATTCGCATGCCGACTGTCAAACAACAGAAAATGAAGACACAAACGTATTCTGCATTCCGTAGTGCCTCAAAAAAAGAGATATTAGTATTACGGTAAGTTCCCTAAGTATTCGTGACCGGAAGTGAATATCGCAGTCATGAAAAACTGACCACTTCCGAATAGTTTGTGCAGGTCAGTTCAGAAAAACGGACGTTTTCGTAAATTAGAGTCCCTTTGTTAAATGCTCATACCGTTGGACATTGAAAGGTCACAATACTTTTGTGTGTAGAATGAAGCTCAATATACTTCGTCGAAGTTCAGTGGTACGAAAACGTGTGGTCGAGGGGGAAACACGGAAGCAAAACCTGGGAAATGTTTGCCGTGCATTTAGATTTGTCAGGCAATATTTCGCCATTCATCAAAGGATAAATAAAGTACTGATTGAGGTAGAAGGAGACCTACATGTAGCATATTTCCCATTATATTCATTATTTAAATCGTGGAGCTAGAAATGATTTAAATCCACTGCAAAGTATAAATCATCTATAGAAAAATCAGGTTTTCCCGTCGGTTCTCAGTCATGCTTTCATCTGACATCTGGCCAATTTAAAATCACTAATTCGCGTATATCATTGTATTAGTACATTCGGGAGCATATTCTGTCACTTTGACATTCTGATTCTTTATTTTCTCTTCAGGACATGCTTGAAACCTTGCATTTTTGTCACGGCCGAGAAGACTAGGCTCAACTATCGCGGTGACGCCAATGATGTTTATGGAAAAATATATAATCGATCTAATGAAGAAACACAGATTTAATCTTTATACGTCATTTTCAGATTGAGAATCAAACCTAATAATTTCTTGATTGCTCTTCATAGGGAAATCTTGTGGAAGGGCTTTTCAAACTGTTTATGTCAATAAAACGAACAGCAAATTAATCAAGCGCCCGACACTATTTGGAGGCCCATATCAGGGCCAACTCGGCTAACACCCATATCAGGGCCAACTCGTCTGGGATGATATACAATCTTCCCAGCTGGAACGAGCTCATCCCGACCTGTATAGCGGCTAAACGAAAGACATGAATTGCTTGCCCTTTCTAACAATTCACTGTATCCCTTCGATCCTTGATTAACAAATGTATGAAAATACTTGAATGCATAGAATTGGGTGGGGTCTGTAGAATGAAAGTTTCAACATGCCACGTGTTGATTGTACATTTTCCCGCCATACAGAGTTGCAATAACATCATGTGATCAATACTTGGATAGCATAGCACGTGGGCCAAACTTGCGCTTGTACACGGTTCCCGCTTCATAACATATTCAGCTAACACAGCCTCAATATATTATGCCTTCGTAACAGTAGGATCATGTCTCTCACGAAAATAAAAAAACTGACTTGAATTCATCCGGAATATCAATAATGAGCGTAAACTTGACGGGTTCCATATCATTATTGTGGATTTTGAATGTCTTTCCACCATTATGCAGTCTGTAATACGTTACGCGTCTGGTTGTCTTTTACACTGTTTTGGCATCTCCAAAATAGGGAGTTTACACCCGATATGAATCATCATCTGGAAAAGAAAGATGACAAATTTCTACTCAGTTTATGTTCGGTGGAATAATTATTTATCACACTTTGCTTGCTCCTGAAAAGTTGAATACAAGAGCGCAAACTTTTTTCGGTATATGCATCACCGCGAATTCTACGGCCGTAAAATATTCTGAATCGCCGCGTTCGTTGGAAATGATACGTTTCTAAATTATTTTTGTCTGAACAGTACAAAAATATGCACATGGCATACAGTCGCCAAAATTAATGCAACTATACAGGGATTCATAGACATCCATTCTTACTACCGTTAAACGGTAGTAAGAAAATGTCAAAAACTGAATACAGACAGTAAAAAACTCAAAAGTGTACGTTTTGGGCAAGAAATACTCAATATTTTTGACGAAAACTCAATCCTCGAAATGGTGCAAATTATTTCAATGATGTGAAATCCATCGCCGATCCTTCGACAATCTGGCTTTGAATGTTTGGGGATTTTCAGTTCTAGAAATAATTGCCAAAGTTTTGCCAATAACACGCTTGATACAGAAAGCGGAAGTAAAATCAGGTGTGAGACATGCGCAGATCACGATGACAACGATATAACGACAGGGTCTCGACTACAGTCATAGGGCGCACACAGTCTGCGACACGTGCTTTACAACAGAAGATTGGCTAACACCAAATCAAGCGCTCCCATTGGTCGCTGATTGACAGGAAATCTGTACAACCTGTGAAGAGCAACTCTGCAGCCCAACATGAACTTGAGCAAGAACTACATAGACACGACAAACTCCACGTACTTTCTGTTTCAGTTGGCGGGACGACGGGAATACGAGAACAAATTTACCATGTGGTTTTTTTCGCTGATAGTAGTGCGATACACTTTGAAATAAAACTACCGGCTCAGGCTGTGTTGTAAAGTTAAAATTTGAAAAGAAAACTCTTTTCATTGACGTACATGACAGAAGGAGCTTATGCGGAGTCCAGTTTTCGTTTTTATACTTTCGTAATTTGTGAATCTCCAAAGACTGACCTGTCAGTATTCACCATCGCACAAACTATATTCAGATTATGGTCGAAATATTGCTAAATGCCTGGACCAAAATGATTTAATAATAAAAAATACACTATTATAATTATAAAACTTTTTTAATCGTTAAAAGGACGAAAACAGGAATCTTGAATAAAGTGGCGACAGAGTCCATTTAACCCAGGTTCTGGCGGTTGCTTACAAGTTACATTGATGACATCCAGCATTTTGTTAAATTCTGCGTAGCCTTTTCACGTAACCTTTGGGTAACGCAGTCAAGTTTGGCGTAACCTAACCAATAGGTTACGCACCTGCAGTACCCGTAACCTTTTTGGGGGTTACGCAATGATCTCCAATGTCATGGACTGTACCATTGGACTAGATTCTTTTCCATCACACAATGTTTTTAATTTATCCGGGAGTAATCCAGGAAGGTTTTGCTACCGGTATGGGTGCCCAAACTCTCGCGCCCAAATGAAAACGAAAAAAATAAAAATAAATAAAAATCCAAACTAAACCTCGCGGTAAATCAGACATCATAGCACTGTGTTAGAGCCTACGCGCCACTACAATTCAGCAGAACATGGAAAAACTCCGACTTGAAATTTACAGTAAAACGGACAGGACACATCGGATTTTTACAAAAACAACGTTTATTTCTCATCGACTACAGTTTAGTTTTGTATATTAAATACATTCTCAAGGTTGAAGTTACTTCAAATAGTGAACAACTTTCACTGTTTTATTATTGACGAGAGTAGTGTACTCCAGTCCGGTTCCGCTTCGAGTCTGACAATTATACGCGCGCCTACCGATCTTCAAAAGTTGTCATCGTTGTATAATTTAAAAGATTTGATAAAATGGGTCGTCCAAGAACGTCTGGTCTCCGCCATAATAAAAAGGCTGCTACCTACTGGTCAAAACGAAAATGTGTAGACGATAAACCTACTGATCAGCGAACTCTTTTGCATTTTATAAAACGTGCACGTGGCGGAGACACGGAAACTGGTGCTTCGGTGGACGATACACACGAAAATGAAACTGACGAACTGAACATTCTCAGGAAATTGAAACACCTAGGCCTAACAATGTACAACAACAGCACAGCGACGAAAATGTGCCAGCAGTTTGGATAAACTAATGAGAATCATCCTGGTGGGATCGGAAACTTTCAGTGAGGAGGCATGGGACTTCTTAATAGACAAATTTAGGGACATGAGAGAAAGACGGATTGGCATATAGGTAATGAAATTTCCACAAAGAATGAACACAAAACAGTATTGATACATGAAGTTTGCCATTTGGCTTTATTATTGTTGATGTGATTTTCAAGAATCCTCAATATAGTACTCTACACTGATCCAGGGAGCATAATTGTTTATTTCATTAGATGCATGTCAAATTTCATTTTTATTTTCGCTCCGCGACGGGGGGGATACCCCCCTCCCTCGACCCTCCCCCACCGGCGTCCGCAAATAATTTCTGGATTACTCCCTGTTTATGTCCAAATTTAATGTCTTCATTATATTTCTCAAGTTAAACATTAACCAACAGAAAACTTCTTAAAATTTTATTTCAGTATTTCATTATAAATATCTATGATACGTAAGAACTAAATAAAACACGTTACCAGCTTCACCTGAATGCGTTATTAACGTTTAATTATATTTGGATTTTACAGTGAAATGTATCAGAGATGAAGTGTGCCAGACCTGTTGACAGTTTGTGGGTTTATGTGGTGTTTGACTTCAGTATTACAGAAATTATTTGTTAATATCTTAATTGGTAGGGTGGTAAAAATATCCAAAAACTCAATATTAGCTTGTGGATGGGCCGTAAAAACTTGGAAAAACTCAATTTGAGCATAAAAAAAACTCAATATTTTGTATTGGGTAGTAAAAATTTGGACTTCTATGAATCCTTGGTAACCTTTGGGTAACGCAGTCAAGTTTGGCGTAACCTAACCAGTAGGTTACGCACCTGCAGTACCCGTAACCTTTTTGGGGGTTACACAATGATCTCTAATGTCATGGCCTGTACCATTGGACTAGTTTCTTTTCCATCACACACTGTTTTTGTCCCCCGCCGCAACGCGGCCGGGGACTTTAAAATGGTTCTTGCTTCTTTGTGTCCGTGGATGTCTGTGTGTCCGTCCATGTCTGTTCGAAGCGATAACTTCCTAACGCTTTGTTGGATTCTTCCGAAATTCGAATATGCATTCCTTGCGGCAAGACGCCAGTCCGTATTGCATTTCAGCAACATCTGCCTGAAGGTGGCGCCACTAGTTCTTGCTTCTTTGCGTCCGTGGATGTCCGTGTGTTTGCGTCCGTGGATGTCCGTGTGTCCGTCCATGTCTGTTCGAAGCGATAACTTCCTAACGCTTTGTTGGATTCTTCCGAAATTCGGAATATGCATTCCTTGCGGCAAGACGCCAGTCCGTATTGCATTTCAGCAACATCTGCCTGAAGGTGGCGCCACTAGTTCTTGCTTCTTTGTGTCCGTGGATGTCCGTGTGTCCGTCCATGTCTGTTCGAAGCGATAACTTCCTAACGCTTTGTTGGATTCTTCCGAAATTCGGAATATGCATTCCTTGCGGCAAGACGCCAGTCCGTATTGCATTTCAGCAACATCTGCCTGAAGGTGGCGCCACTAGTTCTTGCTTCTTTGCGTCCGTGGATGTCCGTGTGTCCGTCCATGTCTGTTCGAAGCGATAACTTCCTAACGCTTTGTTGGATTCTTCCGAAATTCGGAATATGCATTCCTTGCGGCAAGACGCCAGTCCGTATTGCATTTCAGCAACATCTGCCTGAAGGTGGCGCCACTAGTTCTTGCTTCTTTGCGTATGTGGATGTCCGTGTACGTCCGTGCATGTCTGTTCGAAGCGATAACTTTCTAACGCTTAGTTGGATTCTTCCGAAATTCGGCATACGCATTCCTTGCGACAAGACACCAGTCCGTATTGCATTTCAGCAACATCTGCTTGAAGGTGGCGCCACTAGTTCTTGCTTCTTCGTATCCGTGAATGTCCGTGTACGTCTGTTCGAAGTGATAACTTCCTAATGCTTTGTTGGATTCTTCCGAAATTCGGAATATGTTTACCTTGCGACAAGATGCCAGTCTGTATTACATCTCAGCAACATCTGCCTGAAGGTGGCGCCACTGGTTCTTACTTCTTTGTGTCCGTGGATGTTCGTGTACGTCCGTGCATGTCTGTTCGAAGCGATAACTTTCTAACGCTTTGTTGGATTCTTCCGAAATTCAGCATTCGCATTCCTTGCGACAAGAGGCCAGTCCGTATTGCATTTCAGCAACATCTGCCTGAAGGTGGCGCCACTAGTTCTTGCTTCTTTGCATCCGTGGATGTCCGTGTACATGTACGTCTGTTCGAAGCGATAACTTCCTAAAGTTTTGTTGGATTCTTCCAAAATTATAATACGCATTCCTTGTGACAAGACGCCAGTCCGTATTACATTTCAGCAACATCTGCCTGAAGGTAGCGCCACTGGTTCTTGTTTCTTTGAGTCCGTGGATGTTCGTGTACATCCGTGCATGTCTGTTCGAAGCGATAACTTCCTAACGCTCTGTTGGATTCTTCCGAAATTCAGCATTCGCATTCCTTGCGACAAGAGGCCAGTCCGTATTGCATTTCAGCAACATCGGCCTGAAGGTGGCGCCACTGGGTCAAAATAGATTTTTTTTCCGTGTACATCCAGAGTTAGATACAGGGTCTCACAGCGTCCTTAAAAAGGACACAACTATAAAATCAAATGACCATTTTTCCACAAAATCAAATGACTTTATTTTAGAAAACTCATAGATTAAAGTGAATATCAGGGGCAAAAGGCACAGTAGTTTGTGTAAAACACTCAAAGAACACAAACTGACAATGTTTTGGCATGTTCAACACCATTTGAGTGATATTAGCCATTTTGCAAAATTAGTTTTTTCAAATAACGACGAAGCTATTTTCAAACAAGGACTTTGGCGAAAATCCTGCATCTAACCCTGACATCTGTTTGAAGCGATAACTTCCTAATGCTGTGTTGGGTTATTCAGAAATTCGGAATACGCATTCCTTGCAACAGGAGCATTCCTTGCAACAGGACGCCAGTCCGTATTGCATTTCAGCAACATCTGCCTGAAGGTGGCACCACTGAGTTTCTCTTCTTCTTGTCCGTTCCAGTCAAAATGGGCCTTCAATTTTGCTATATGAAATCATTCTATTCCACATCATATGATTTACCCTAAAGCTTTTGCATGAACCGTATCTTATTTCAGAAGTATAATGTGAAATAACTGGCGGGGAAATCCCCGCAGTACTGAATCCCTGATTTTTGAATTTCGTGTCATCTTAAACGAAGGACAACATTCCCTTCAATTTTGCTAACAAATAATTGTATTGCACATCATAGGATTTACCCTGAAGCTTCTGCACGAATCATTTGTCTACACACGTATATTACTATATTAATTACAACTGTGTTCCTAATGTTTGGGTGCACACTGTGCATATGATCAATTTCCTGAATTGAACTGAATTCAACCTTGCTGGTCTTCAGACTGACAGATGATGGCATGCAGTTGTCAGTGCAGTTGTTCATGTACAGGGAGCTTTCTATGAATGAGTTGCAACCCCAAAGGCTTAAAATTTATCAGGCACAGACCCATGTTTTTACCCCTCGGCCATTTTTGGCCATGGGGTATTGTCATCATCTTGTACGTCCGTCTGTCCGTACGTCCGTTCGTGAGCGAGATAGCCGGAAAACTGTTTCGCTGATGAATTCCAAATTTGGTATGCTTATTTGCCTAGTCAAGGACCAGAAGCCTATAGAATTGGGACCTGATTGGGTGGGAACCTTAGCAGCCATCTTTAATTTCATGCAAAATGGATAATGATCCATATCTCGGAAACCATTCAACTGTTCAATACGAAATTTAATATACATCATCGATACATCAAGCAACTTTCAACGAATTACCAAACAGGCTTTTCTGATTAGCTGGGAACCCTGGATGCCATCTTTAATTCATACGAAACCGATAATGATAGCATACAATACCATTCAATTGTTTTATATGAAGGTAGGTATATATCATCAATACATCCAGATACTTTGAATTGGGACCTGATTGACTGAAAACCTTTGGTGGCCATCTTTAATTTAGGCAAAATCATTAATGATCTATCTCTGATTCCGTTGGAGTGCCTAGTGGAAAATTTGGTATACATCATTGATGCGTCAAGAGACTTACGATGAATGACAGATCTGGTTTCTCTGATTGGGCGGAAATCTTGGCGGCCATCTTTAATTTATTCAGAATCTTTAATGATGTTTATCTCTGATACCATTCAAATGTTCTATACGAAACTTGATTTACAGCATCGATGTATGAAGAGACTTGCATTAATGAATAACCACATTAGTTCCTCTGAGTGATGGGAAGGATGGGCAACCATCTTTAATTTATGTAAAATCATTAATGATCTCTATCTCTGAAACTGTTCAAATGCTCAATGTAAAATTTGATATACATTATCGATGCATCATCTCGGTTACTTCTACACGATGTGCCTAGGATACAGTACTATACTATACCCAATTTTTTGTAATTCAACATCGCAGAAAACCACCATCGATTGCGTTTTCAATGGTAAAAGGGTTAGGAAAGAACTAAAAATACACTTCAATGCAGAGTGATTTTGATTGACGCCAGAAATCGCTCAGAACGCTTCTTCGGCGATCTAGATCCCAGGAGCATCTGGGGCCTGGGCGGCCCCTGGATCCTCACCTAAAGTGCAATGATAGTGGCCGTACCACTTTGAATTTGCTTCCGACGCCCCTGTATTAACAGACAGTGTCAACGTACTGTTCCAGCTGTCTCCCGTTCAGTGATTGGTCATTCGACCCCGCCATTTTAAACTAATACGAGCATTTTCATTGGATCACTATTAGATAAGACCCACCCCAATCTTCATACACAACGACGTGACTGTCTCAGTTGACTGATGACATAGCGCGGCCTCGTTTTTGATTTCAAAATCTGCCGTCTAACTGGGAAAATGTTGTTGCTGCTGCATCAGCCGATCATTAGCCCGGCCCCTGTAGAGGATACTATAGGCTAATACATGTAGGCTACCATGCCATGAGATGATGCTTGGGATTGCATTTCGCTCACTTGCACCTACAGGTGGCGACAACTGGTGGCAATTTAAAATTTGGTTTCCGGGCAGTAGGTTGAGGATGCCTTCAGCTTCTCGTCAAATTTGGTTTGCAGATAATGCCTTGAGATGTCACTTGGGGATGCTTCTCGGTGCTTCACTGCATGAAAAATATATCACAGAAGCAATCAACTTTCAGTCAATCGTTCTGAGTTGATCTTAAAACTTGGCAAGGCAGAAAGACCCTTCCACATCCATTGCCTATGAAGCAGCAGTTGCCTCCCTCATGTATATCCCCTAAGACCAACAATGCTAAAAAATATTGCTGCCATTTCGGCGGGGGACCTAGCATCCTCTGGCTGCTTGTTAAGTTATGTCCAAATTTAATGTCTTCATTATATTTCTCAAGTTAAACATTAACCAACAGAAAACTTCTTAAAATTTTATTTCATTATAAATATCTATGATACGTAAGAACTAAATAAAACACGTTACCAGCTTCACCTGAATGCGTTATTAACATTTAATTATCTTTGGATTTTACAGTGAAATGTATCAGAGGTGAAGTGTGCCAGACCTGTTGACAGTTTGTGGGTTTATGTGGTGTTTGACTTCAGTATTACAGAAATTATTTGTTAATATCTTAATTGGTAGGGTGGTAAAAATATCCAAAAACTCAATATCAGCTTGTGGATGGGCCGTAAAAACTTGGAAAAACTCAATTTGAGCATAAAAAAACGTCAATATTTTGTATTGGGTAGTAAAAATGTGGACTTCTATGAATCCTTGCTATATCCCGACCGTGTTCGGTTGTATTTCATTTAGATTGTGTACCTCTCGGGACTCTGGAATAATAGTTCAGTTGGGATATATTTTGTAAGACCGAATGAAACGCAACTTCTTCATTTTGATATTTTCAGTATAATATCGAACGTATGCTCTCTTCAATCGGCAATGTTTAATATGATCGCACGTCCACGTAAACCGGCAATATTCTCAATTTAATGACCATGAAAAATCGCGGTTCAAACATTGGATACATTTCGTTTGAGACATAATGAAAATCAACTTAGTTGTTACAATTGGTTCTGTTCAAAGTGCTCAAAAAGTTTGCAAGGTTTATCTAATACTAATTCTAAGGAAACTCGTTAATCTGGAAGTTTTTTTCATCGCACAACTACAAGCCACAATATTATTCTTGCGACCAGGATAAATGGGGGATTTTCGAATAGTTAGGACCACGGTTTCTCGCGAATGGGCCGTTTTTTATTACTTAGGGAACAGTGACACGTGACTTGTCGAAAAATGTCCGTTTTCGAATTTACTTGGGGTCGCGAATACTTAGGAAACTTACCGTAGCCAAGTTTTCATGACTTCTTCATTCTTACACTACACCATGCTTCCTCTTACTGACTTTACATGTACAGTCTGGGACCAAAAGGCTCCAAGAGCTGTACGGCTCCATCCGGCAAGAAAACAACCCCTCCCCATTCTCTGTCCATTATATTTATAAAGTTTGGCAAACAGTTCGATAGCTGTTAGGAGCTGATGTGTCTGCAATCAATCTTCAAACATCAACTTCATGTTGCATTTCACATGGTCATTCATCTGAGATAATTTGTCATTTTGTTTATAGTATGACCTGGTATTTGCAGCTATACATTAATAAATATGCCAATCAAATAACTCTCTATGTTTTGTATCATTTCAGGTTTGCAAGTACTTTCTGTGTGCATTTTGTCCCCATGAACTGTTTGTCAACACCAGAGCTGATTTGGGTAATTTGTGCACCATATTAAATTTCTTACTTTGAATCCGAAAGCAATGCATTGCAAGCCTGAAAATAATTCCCCAAACTGTGCCTACAAAATATCTTGTACCAAACAATTTATCATTCCAGGCAGGGATTACTCAAATGAGTGGATTCAGTTCTCAGTGTTTTCTTCATTTTGGTTTACCATTATTTCTTCAAATTTACCACCATTCTCAATGATTTTATATCGTTACATCCCTTGAAATATTTAGCCAAATTCAAAGGTCAGAATTGAGTTTAAGAAGGAATTTTACCCCTGATTACTGGTTGTAAAAATAGTTTTCAGGCGCCAAGTCTTTTGTGCTTGAGAAACTGATTATTTGTGCCCGAAAAACTGACAGTTTGTGCTGAACATTGACCAGGACAGGCTGCTTATTGCCATGCTTGAAATAAAATAAAATTGGTCAAATTTATACCGTATATCCAGTCTTTTGTCCTTAAACTGGAGGTAAAGAGTGACTCTGAATCCCTCGGCGAGTTCGACCGTATCTCGGAGTTCACTCCTTCACCGTTGGGGGACTTCACCTCTTGGGTTTTCATTATATATTGGACCTAGCTGTGAGAGCCAAGTACTTCTGGGCACATAGGTATATTGTTTTCTTCTCTTACATGTTATTGCTTCCAGCATCTGATTTGGCTGGCATAAATGGTTAAATCAAGATGAATGCTGATATTGTAAGTGGCATTTTGCAGACAAAATCAGGGCATGAATTTACCATACCACCAGACCATCGGGCTGGTATATTTCATTATACAAAGGTGAAATTCTCTAAATTATAACCAGCCAGTTGGGCTGGTTAGCTAGCTTTAGAACTAGATTCAACCAGACAAGTTCTAAATTCACCAGCCACGGGCTGCCGGGTTTGTGGCAATTTCGAGCCCTGAAAATACACATGACCAAACACTAATATAAACCAAAAACTCCATTTTGAAAGCACAAAGCTGTTCTCCTCAAACTAAGGTAAATAAATGTGATGCGTTTTGTTGAAAGTTCATAATTTTCTTTTACAGGTCCATGTACTAAACTACATGATGACAGCCTGCGTAAAGAGTAAGTGGCTTCTGATGACTTTTATTGTTCATTATTGATCTGGCTTAACATGATGAATGGCATTTAAACATTGTGACAACCTTCAAACAGGGTTATCTCTCCTTATGCCATGTCGATCGACCCTGCCTTCAGTCACTAACCGAGGGCAATAAAATGCCCTGGCACCCTCTGCACAGTGGCTTTTCACCAAGCCATGTAGCCTATGATGATGGAGATCAAAAGTGTGAGATTACCCGAACTGCTCTGTATCGCAACAACTTGAATACCATGAAATTAGGATGATTATATTTACGAGTTCTTAGCCGGGATTTGAACCCAGTGTCCAGAAATTCCAGTTAGCTACAGCCTTTAGGCACTGGTGAGCCCGCTTCCTACCATACTCCTCCCATGACGAACCGCCACCCTCATTCCTGATTATGCCTGGGGCGAGCGTGACAAGCTTTCCCATTACCTTCCTCGAACCACATACCCCATCCTTCCCAGCAACTCAACACTTACACTGTGGTTACTATGCACTGGTGAATCGGTTTCCTACCACATTTATTAGAAAACAGGAGGTTTACCAAGTGGTCCAGAATCGTAGATATAATCCATTATTTCTTTATCGCTTGAATTTCGTCCACAAACTTGGGAAGAATGAAGTTTAACAGGGTGATTGAATTATTGTACCATACCAGAGGCAATGTAAGAGTTTTCTCGTGATTTGGTGACTAAACAATTGGAAATTAACTGAATTTGACCAGTTGAAAAATTTATAATTCTATCTCATTCTTCCCCCCCCCCCCCCCCCCAATCTCCAGCTACTCTGAAATGTGTCTTTGACAGGCAAAATTGAAGTTCACAGTTTGTAAAAGCAATGATGACCAAAAAATAATTTTTCTTTTTTTTCTTCTCAAAATTTGGCGCGAACGAAACGATCGTTCGCGTGTCGGTTACGCAAATCCGAAATGGCCAGAACGAAAAATCGGTTACGTCAATGCGCTAGTAACAAAAGTCCCAACCTCTTCTCTGTCTGTCCACTGTGCAAACTTTAACCACATGGCATGTGTCTTTCAGCAGGTTTCAAAAGCGAAACTAAGTCGCGAACTCGGCCCTGTCTGCATCTAATTTCTCTCCACAGTGTAGACTACCACGTGGCAAGCATGTGTCTGTCAGCTTGCCAGGGGTTTTTCTTGACAGTTTTTCATCGGGGTAACCCCGATGAAAAACAAATAAGAACTGAGTTTTGACGTTTTTTTGGAAATTGAGTTTTCCATGAAAAAATTGAGTACATGTATTTTATTTTTCGGACATCGGCGCGCGAAAAAATTGAGTTTCCTTCAATAAAATTGAGTTTCTGTAACGAAATGCAAAGATAATACAGCTCGCGAGAAGAAAGAAAAGACTGCACTCACGTGGCGGAAGAGCGATGTGTGCGTTGTTGTACGCACCGCATACGTTTTGTTCTCTATGTTTTGATGACGTAATGCGCTAACTAACCCAACCTTTGCTAGATTATTTTTTGGGAGCCTCGAATACTTTCTGTAATGGTTCCCGACTGGCGCCAAATGACTCAAGTGTATTCTCCTTCGCACGGCTGTTGGTGCAAAGCCACCTACGTTAAACCCAACAGGCGAAAACAGCCTACATATATGAAGGAATTGAATCCGGCTAACACGTGGTCCTCGCAGCGAATAACATGAGGGTGAAAATGAAGTATTTGGATATCAATTCGCAGATGAATTTGATTCGGATTCGTTCATAATTAGATTGATAAACAATTTTCCCTAAGATAGCACATCGGGCAAAGTAGAATCAAGCGGTAAGGAAATTTGTGAAAATAAAAATGGATCGTTTCTTCAGAGACATTGCCTGCATGAGACCTGTCATGAAGAACAACAACGCGGTCTACCACTTTGCGTTGAGAAGACGCATTTCTTCAGAAGTCAGTTTATTTGAGGTCAAGATTTTAACTTTAACGGCACTGCACTTCTTGTTTATGTCTGCGACTCTTCAATTTTTGTTGGTAATTTTTATCTTTCACTGTAAAAACCATCATGGTATGAAATGAAAATATGTGGGACAAAAATATCAGGAATTTCCTTATTTTTTCAATGTTGTTGCTGCGTACCGGTATCTGATATAAATCCATGCCAAACTGTTATGCCTAGTCTTTATACAAAGGTTCATTGTCCCCCGCTACTTAGTAGGGGGGGGACTTAGAAACACCGGTGTCCGTAATTCCGTAAGATTTTCTTGTCCGGACAATAACTCATGAATGATTCAACCGATCAACTTCAAACTTGGGGTGTGTCTTGACATTGGCCAGAGGACGGTTGGGATTGTTTTTTTCGGCAATGTGCGTAATCCAATATGGCCACCGTCAGCCATTTTGGATTATAAGCAGTTCGATCTTAGATTTTCTTGTCCGGACAATAACTCGTGAACGATTTAACCGATCAACTCCAAACTTAGGGTGTGCCTTGACATTGGTGAGAGGGCGGTTGGGATTGTTTTTCAGCAATGTGCGTAATCAAATATGGCCGCCATCAGACATTTTGGATTATAAGCAGTTGGATCTTAGATTTTGTTGTCCGGACAATAACTCGTGAACAATTTAACCGATCAACTTCAAACTTGGGGTATGCCTTTGACATTGGTGAGAGGACGGTTGGGATTGTTTTTCAGCAATGTGCGTAATCTAATATGGCCGCCGTCAGCCATATTGGATTATAAGCAATTGGATCTTAGATTTTCTTGTCCGGACAATAATTCGTGAACGATTTAACTGATCAACTTCAAACTTTGGGTGTGCCTTGACATTGGTGAGAGGACGGTTGGGATTGTTTTTCAGCAATGTGCGTAATCTAATATGGCCGCCGTCAGCCATATTGGATTATAAGCAGTTGGATCTTGTCCGGACAATAACTCGAGAACGATTCAACCGATCTACTTCATATGTGGGGAGTGCCTTGACATTGTTGAGAGGGGGATTGGAATTGTTTTTCAAGGACCGTGGGCTTGATCCAATATGGCCACCATCAGCCATACTGGATTTCATTGGATTTTAAGCAGTTTGATCTTGTCCGGACAATAACTGGAGTACGATTGAACTGATCTACTTCAAACTTGGGGAGTGCCTTGACATCGGTGAGAGGACGGTTGGGATTTTTTTCAGCAATGTGCATAATCCAATATGGCCGCCGTCAGCCATATTGGATTATAAGCAGTTGGATCTTAGATTTTCTTGTCCGGACAATAACTCGTGAACGATTTAATCGATCAACTTCAAATTTGGGGTGTGCCTTGACATTGGTGAGAGGACGGTTGGGATTGTTTTTCAGCAATGTGCGTAATCTAATATGGCCGCCGTCAGCCATATTGGATTATAAGCAGTTGGATCTTGTCTGGACAATAACTCGAGAACGATTCAACCGATCTACTTCATACCTGGGGAGTGCCTTGACATTGTTGAGAGGAGGATTAGGATTGTTTTTCAAGGACATGCTTAATCCAATATGGCCACCATCGCCCATACTGGATTTCATTGGATTTAAGCAGTTTGATCTTGTCCGGACAATAGCTGGAGTACGATTCAACTGATCTACATGTACTTCAAACTTGGGGAGCCCCTTGACCTAAGTGAGAGGACAGTCATGTATTATATTTTATGGATGTGCATAATCCAATATGGGTGCCATCCGCTGTATTAGATTATGTTAAGCTCATCAGCGATATCTTCATTTTCAAATCATACTCTTATCAATGATATGAGATATCATCGACAAAAAAAAATCGACCATAGAGGTCCATGGCCCCCGCAGCAGCAGCGCCAGTTATGGTGGATTACATCCACCATAACTGGTGCTGCTAGCGGGGGACATGGACCTCTATGGTCGATTTTTATAATTGTTTTACTGCTTGCCAGGAAATGAGGCAGGTGGCCAGATTTTATTTTTTATTTTTTATTTATTTTTTTTTTTTTGCAATGCAGACAATCCCAATTGTTTGTTTTTTTGCAATACAAAGATACAAAAGAAATAAGATTCAGACTATATATACTTACCACTTAGCAAAAAATGTTTAGGTTGAATACTGCTCATCAATGGAGATAACCAATCACTCGCCTGAACTAATATAAGGGTGTGCTATTTTAGGTGTGCTAACCACCCTCCTAAGAATAAATAAATATAGTGATTTCAATCAATTTCCCATTGAGAAGTTTACATCTAGTTGCACAGTGACCAGCACTGATGGAAGTGGCAACTGGTCAAGAAATGCTGGGTGCGAGAAATTTGGATTCTCACAAACTGTGCCACTGGGAATCCAAAGTCCGCAAATTTGGATTCTCTGGATTCTCGCAAAACTAAGCCATTGAGGATTCTCGCAAAATTTTGCGAAATTCTACCCATGTGCAGTGTATGTGGGGAACCCTCGCCTGTATTTCTTTATGAGGGGAAACTGGGGTTGGCGATTTCCGACTCTGGGTACCAGGATGTGGTGTGGTCATGTGGTGTTTACCTTATCGATGACAGTTCCCGCCATGAATACCACAGACAGAAGAACTCGTCTGAGACTGATGGAGGTGCTGCGGTTGCGAACATATCGTTCCAGAGTTGATGTGAATGTACAGGTGAAATGTCAAGGATTGGGATTTAAAATGCTGAAAAACTGAACTTAGAAAAATAAAGAACTGAATAAAGATCTATGCATGGAGACATTCATACAGCTGGCTCCTCGTCGATGATCAATAATAAACTCCAGTAAATGGGGAGAGTCAGACTCAGGCATTTGCACGTCGCTGAAAGTGAAAGTAGGCGGGATGATATATGTAGAGCTGCCAAATGTCAAGAAATGTAAAGTGTCTCCATGAATAGATTTTGTAATGTGTAAATTCCATTAGTCCCACCAAATCCCGGGAGTGGTTCGCTTGACACCTGCATTAAGCTCGGACTAAAACTACTGAATGATCGATTCTTCCTATTTCTAAGATGAAAAGGCACTAAAAATTGAGTTTTCGCACTTCATTCGATGAAAATTGGAAAAATTGAGTTTTCATACTTCATTCGATGAAAATCGGGAAAAATGGAGTTTTAGGCATTATTTAGCGAATTGAGTTTCATTGAATTCAGAAATTGAGTAGATGAAAATGTTTTGTCAAGAATAACACCTGGCTTGCACAGACTGTTTTGCCTATCCTCGGTTCAGGGCCGGTGCACTGTTATGTAATAAACCAATAGTGGCCAGGAAACAGCTTTACCATACTTGAAGGAGTTGGAATGTAAGGGTTACCCGCAAGCTTCCTCGCTCCAAGGTTGTTGCTCCATGGGGAGCTCTGCACGGAGCTAGCAGCAGAGGTGGCATGCGGAGCTCCTCGCGGAGGAATTACCTCGGAGCGCGGAGCTTGCGGTTAACTGTTGCTCATTGTCACTCCCGCCGTTTCTAAATTTCCAGGCGGCGTGTTCAACATCTCAGACTTTTTCAATCGTGATTTTAATGGAATCACAAGGAAATGGCGAATGAATTATACAGCCGGAGTCACAATAGCCAATCCTGAATGAATGGAAGCGATTTACGTGTCCCATTCTCGTAAGTTAACCCATTTGTCTGTTCAGTCGCTGACCACGTGCTGTGGACAGTCATAGATATGTCACTCTGACTGCAATCTCGTTGAGTGGTACAGTACTGTTTGACGGCACACTATTATAATTATGTAACCGTTTTGCGAAACCAATTGGTTACGTAAAAATTAACATCGTAACCGAACGATAGGTTACGTAAGCCAAAATTACCGTAACCGATTTTTTGGTTACGTCAATGAACCAATTTTCGAGGCCTGCTTCTGACTGTATTTCTGTACACAGATATGAAAAGAGTTCCCGATTCCAGACGATGGGATATGAAGAGGATTTCTACAGGTTTTTGCAGAGCCTCATATCTGACGTGGAGAGACGAATACGAAGAGGTCATCAACGCTTGGCGCTTAACAGTGCTCAAGGAACGGTACGGAAGTTCTGATTTATCTACGTGAATAATTATGTCTGTTCATAGATTGAATTCAGAGATTTAATTGGTGTAAAATGTTTTGAATCTTTCCTCTGACATCGCAGTGGGCTAAAAGTACTGGAAATAGTCCGTGTCATGACATAACTTCGTACTTTTGAGTTGATGGTTGTCCCTATGTTGGCTCTATGTTTTCAGCTAAATGGATCTTATCCAACTGCCAAAGAAGACCGAATTCAGATGTTGACGGAGAAAATCAATGAACTTGTTAACCAGGTAAGTTCATCCATCCAGCACTAGCATATGTACATGTGTCATGCTTTAATAACCGGATATTTACAGGTAAGATTTGAAGATCAATACTCAAGCAGTGACAAGGTAAAAGTTTATACTTGGCTGAATACTGCTGTAGGACGTTTTGGGGTTGTATTGTGTGAGACATTTCATACTTATTTTTGTGGGTGCCGATAACATACCAATAGAAATACAGTGAAACCTGCAAATACTGAACGAGAATGGGGATAGGTAAACGTGTCAGTTTGTGGCAGTTCGTCATGTAAGGATCTTCAAACCGGGAACACCGTGTGCAAACCAGCTTGTCGGGTAGCTTTTCCAGGTTTATAACTTGAAAAACAATATAACTCCCCCACTGTTCCCTCTGCCATGCCAGCATTGCTTTTTATCTTTTAACCCATATATTTCATGTCCTCCAATGACAGGCAGAGGAACTTGGCTGCGAAGGGAAAGTAGAGGAAGCCCAGGGAGTCATGAAGTTGTGTGATCAGCTAAGAGATGAACGAGAAGAAATGGAAAATGTGAGTAAAATAATGTAGGATTTTGGGGCAGACCCACACAGATTAAGATTTACCTGGCTTGGCTGGCTTCTTGGGAAATTCACCCCACAACAGAACAGATAAGAGTTCACACCAAAGATTCAGTCATTGGAACTCTCTGGGTTTCGCCAAAATATTTGGAACTCTCGGGTCAGTAATGCTTCTCGTCAGGTAAAAATGACTGATTCAGAGCGAAAATTGCTGGCCAACAATGAAACTTGACTCGAGTTGGAGGAGGTATGGCCACCAATGAAAGTACTTTGAGGTACCCACCAGTTGGTGATCCTTGCATGTAAGAATCGTTCAGGGTAATATTACAAGTATGTTGGCATCTGGCATTTACAGGCGAAGCTCCACAAATCAGATGGTCACACACACCCTCGTACTAAATCGGCGCTAAATCTAGTGCAAATGGGGTTGTAAAGCTCGATGCCGGCTTTCGCACCATCATTAGTGATGTCAATGTTACTGCATGCATGTATCTTTATCGGATCGCCAAATCTAGGTTTCCTGTACTCCAAAACTCCCTTTAAAAATTAAGATATTTTGACATGACAAGCTGAGAGTACTACGACTTCAATCATGAGATCCATTTACCAAATGATATTGTTTAAACTATAGACAAACAAGGGCAAAAGAAAATTCTACAGTTGATGATTTTACCACAAACCAAAAGAAACTATTAGTTTGTTGATGGTGTGAAAGCCCGCGATTAAGTACCCATTTAGACTTGATTTGAAGGCAAAAGTTTGAGAGCGTTTGTGACCAGCTGATTTTTGGAGCTTGGCCAGTGAAAGTCGGATGTTAACTGATCTATTATGTTATACCGAACGATTTCCAACTATACGGACCACCAACTGGTGTGTACCTTAAAGTACTTACGCTTGTGGCTCCTCCAACTCGCGCCAAGTTTCATAGCTGGACAGCATTCGTCACCATTTTCAGCTGACGGATAGTGTTGCCGACCCAAGAGTTTCAATGATTGAATCTCCAGTATGGAGTTCGCTGTGCTATACAGAAATTACATAGTGTATCAAATGCTTCAATTTGATGCCATCAGATACAATGATAGATAATCCTGGAATGATTAGTGGCAATGGTATTATTTTTCTGAAGGTAGGGTGTATATGCTTCATTTTAGTATTTAGATTGACCAATATGAAAATGTATCATAATTGCGTATAATTTGAAGGATCACACTTAAATTGTGCTGAAACAAACAGAAAAAAATATTGACACTCTTGAGCTGTTCAGGACCAGATCCTTGACCGTGGTATAAGATAAGGATGTGCTTCGATATTCAGGTGAAGCCAGGTTCGGCCACGTCAGACATGGAGAAGACGATGGAGGTGTGTGACGTGTGTGGAGCGTTGCTCGTCGTCGGGGACGTGCAACAAAGAATAGACGAACATCTTATGGGGAAGCAACACATGGGCTATGCCAGGATACGCTCCTTTGTTGAGGGAAAGAAACAAGAAAAACTGGTAATCACAGCATAACAGTTGGTATTGTGCAAGTCCCCTTCTGCTCAGCTTCACATTTCAAGTTAAATGCTACACTAACGTTCCGTCATTTACCTTGACATACTGAATCGAGTAAATTGTTCAAACCGGGAAACGCACGTAGCCAATCAAGATGCCAACACCGTACAGCGAGGATTTTCTTTGATGTCTGCCCATGTGGTTTCCATATATGGCAAGTGATGGTTGTATTGATGTTAATTTCTTCCGAGTACAGGGGTTATTCTAGCCCAAAATTGTTCATAAACTCAATTTCAAAATTTTGAAAACTCAATTTTTTTGACTTTTTCATCAAAAAAATGATGAAACTCAATTTTTCCAACTTTTTCATCGCACCAATTACAGAACTCAGGTTGATCATATGTTTACGACACTTCTTCACAGACCAACAAATACTGACAATTCTATTTACATGAATTATATCACAGTCTACAACAACATTGCTAAAATAACTCAGTGTTACGAGATAACTCATTGGCCCAAACCATGACAGGGTGCCGTGTGTCATCCAACAATTGAAGGCGACATTAATTAGCATGACGGGTCTTCTCAGAGCAACAACAACATATAGAACTGCTGCTGCATTGTCGATCAAGATATAAACTTCGGCCTAAGATAGTCAGCCGTTCACTTGTTAGA
Organism: Hanleya hanleyi; assembly: GCA_036873755.1. Classification (NCBI taxonomy): domain Eukaryota; kingdom Metazoa; phylum Mollusca; class Polyplacophora; order Lepidopleurida; family Hanleyidae; genus Hanleya; species Hanleya hanleyi. Next base: position 73,610 of record JAVTVY010027951.1, on the reverse strand, counting down.
TGCATGTTTTGTGTACTCCGGTACAACCACACCAAACCACAGTACGGCTGTTGTCACTTAATAGGTTGTTTAGCATGACCTCATGCTAAAACATACATGCTAGATGCTATAATTATTAATTATTGAAGCTAAAATTTTTACCGTTAACAGAGAAGATTGTGATCGAATATATAACCTGGCAACATTCCTGTTTTACAGATTTGTACACTCTGAAATACTCTCATAAATATCGCCAGAAAAAAATATTTATGAAATAATTATTCTCTAAAGAGACATTTTAAGTTTGCTTTACTTTAATTGAAACATTATGTAAATAATTATGGTAGACAGTAAAACTCAAATGCACACAAATTGTGTAAACAGAAATCAAGGGAAAAAACTCTTACTTTATAAGTTGTGACCAATATTAAAGATAACTGCAGAATTTATTACCCGAATTTTCAACGTCAGGAGTCCCCTCTTATTGAAATCTTCTTTTATTTCTTTTACACTGACTGAAGATAGGGATTCTCTGTCCACGGCGACGAATTTTGTATGTCTGTCGTCCTCAAGCTACGAGTATTCGTCGACAGTCTGTGCTGTCGTTGTTGTTGTCGGGAGTGAAGACGTGAAGCGTTCGACCACTTTGCTCAATAGCGTTTCATCAGATAAAATGGATGGTTAAATGAATTGGTTGATGAGGAAACAACTGATCCATAAACTAAAACCACGATGGCTTTGGTACGTGACCGTCAAAAGTGCCGGAGTTAAAACTTTACTTCCACGTGCTTGACACGAGGGAATCCTCGCTAGAAAAGGACTGTGCCTCGTTTTGAAAGGGCTTTCCCCAAGAATGTGAACCAAGATGGCGGCTCTTCAGTCGCCTTCGCGCTGACTCGCGTTCATTCGTTTTCTTTAGATTTGCTTACTTATTTCTTTTACGACCAATAATTACTGATAATTAAAATACATGCGGCATTATTTATCTCCAAAATATTGATGCGGGCGGGTCATGCGGAACAACCTATCAACTGACAACTGGTATGTTGTGGGAAAACTCAAATTTTTTTCGTGCGCGCTTTGCGCGCAAACGGCAAAAATCGCAAAACTCAATTTTTTTATATCAAAACTCAATTTGAAATTTTCTGCAAAACTCAATATATATTGTTTTTCATCGTGGTAACCACGATGAAAAAACGGCTAGAAAAACCCCTGGAGTAGCCAATCAAATTTGAATTTTGAAGAGATCATACATTGCACTTCTCCGAATATGGACCATGGAATATTTATAGAGTGATGACATCACCAATCTCGTATTCTGATCAAATAATGTGTCTTGTTCAGTCAAGGCAACACGTGTAGTGTTCGGCTTGGATATGTGAAGATGCTTATGCTTTGTCTTTCGGTTATGCCTAACCTTGTCTGCATATCAACTTGACAGCAGATGCTAATTTGACAGGGGTTGCTAACGTAACAGCAGTTGCTACATTGATGGGTTGCTAACTTGACAGGTGTTGCTAACTCAACAGGGGTTGCTAACTCGACCGGTTGCTTTCCATGTCAATCCAGAATCCAATACATTCTGTGATTTGGGTAAACTTTATCAGAATATCACATTGGATTCCTGTTGGACCGAGTTGTGAGAATCCTATGAATTTTATCTGTAAGCATGGCCTGCTTGAGGTTACGAGTTGTCTCTGACTAAAAGAACAATGATTAGGGCTATTCCAGTAAAAAGTGTGGGGGGGTTTGAAGGCACTTCCAAAAAACACCCACCACCTACCGACATGATTTTATTTATACCCCCAGAACCTACCGGACGCCTTTATGAAATTTACCAACAACCTCCCAGCAATGATTAATTTTCTAAAAAAACGCCACAAAAATTTTCACCAAGCACCCACCGTATATATTCACTGACTTTCCAAACCACCCACCCACCAACAATTATTTAATTTCATATTAATTTGATACTTTTAATACATGTTTCTTTCTCTTTTTCAGGATCATAAGAGTGCTTTTCCACCAGGCATGATTTCCTCATGAAATAAAGAATATTATTATTATATGTATACTTTGCAGTGGATGGCATTTTTCTTCAGCAGACATGCTTTAAGAATACTTCTGTATCCGCGTTACTTAATGATAAGAACCACACGAAGGACTAAGAAGAAATATTTTAGGAACATAATTTGTCTAGTTTCTTCACAGATATGCTGTGCACATAATTTTTACATTTCAATAATTCAACCACAAGAACTAGTGCAGGTGACATCTGCAGGACAAAAGGCATATATTTAGGGACAGCTGCCCAGAATTAACTGATTAAGCAGCAGGGGGGGGGGGGGGTTCACACTTTGCCCTAGCTCCCCCTCTGCTGCTGATTACAATGAAAGAAAGAGTTCAGAGTTGAAAAAGAGTTAATATTTAAAGAGAATTGTTGCAGATTAGAAGAGTACCTGTGGTTAAATTATTAGAGGGTCTAAACACAGAAATTAAGCGAACACCACAGGGTTGAAATTCAAGTTTCTTTGGTATCACGTATATGAACAATTATCAACATCTGACTAGACATTCACTAATGAAAGATAAACACTAACACCTATATAATTTACATACTGCTATTGTGAAGTTTGATATTCCGACTAGAGTTACTCATTAGTAGCAAAATAAAATCCAAAGCTCTGCTATTAATACTTCAGCCATTGTTACCTTGTGACAATTACAATTCATTTTTTTCGGACAAACAGAATGGCATAACTTTAGGGTGTTCAGTACTATACCCCAAATGAGATAATGTAACCAACTTAGGCATGGTACAGTAATAGTAGCCCATATGAGCTATTAAACCCAACCTGTTATATTGTTTGGATTTCACATTTGTTTCTTTTTGCAATATACAGGAATATCGATATCCTACGATTGCCTTTGTTTTGCCTGACGAAACCTGCCTGCCAGTGGTTGGCCTAATATTATCATGGGGACTTTTCCCCGGAGTTGTAACCTGCAGTTGTTGTTGTTGTTGTTACGTTCGGCTGTCAGAAAAACAACAAAATCTCCACTCAACATCGTTCATGCTCTCATACAAGAAGAATTAGGTCTACAATACAATTTGCACATATTGTCGCGGTCGTCTCTGCATTCTGTCTGTCACACGACGGCCCGACAAGCGTGTTTACTTCCAATACCACGTGTTTTCAGAGTTCGACAAATGTGGTACCAGTCATGTCAACCTGACCTCGTTCACGGAAAAAGCCGAATGCTACCCGATTTATCTCCCTTGTTAGTTCGTCAAAGCTCGTACACCGCATTCCCAAAGCCCGCCTTCGCCATGTCCATGGTCATGTTACGAACTCCGAAATGTAAGAGGATCCGCAGGGTACGGCAATGGGAACAAGGTTTATAGATTTCCGAACTTCACGCGATAAAATGACCGTGTTTTGCAGTTCCAAACGGCACATTTGCCTTGTCAAACTCGCAAAATTCCTCGGTATGTTTTCACCACACGGCGAGCCAACCGACATTATTTTTTTGTTCCACAAGAATGCACAACCGACACAAATTAATGAACATCTAAAAACACCAAGGACCTATCGGAAGGAGTCAAGTGAGACAACAAGTACCTACAGGGAGCATTTTACTTTTTGTACAACCACCTACAGACACGTTTTCAAAGTGCCGTCAAAGGCCCCCACACATTTTTTGCTGGAATAGCCCTTAGAGGATTTAGCTCATCTGGGCCGAAGGGCTAATGCCATGGCCTGATTGTCCGTCGTGTCGTCCATCGTCCGTAAACATCATCTTCTCTGAAACCGCTTGGCTGAGTAAGCTGAAACTTGGCATGCATGTTCCCCCCAATGAGTACACCAGAATTTGTTCATGCGGTATCAATCTGATTTTAAATATGGCTGCCATGGTGGCCATCTTGAATATTTGCCAGTGAAATCTTGTCATCATTATTTTTCGGTAACTACTTCATGGATCTTTCTCAAATTTGGTACACCGGTTCCCCTTTGGGTCTAGTTGTACAACATGTGTACTTTAGTCCAATTTGAATATCCAATATGGCCACCAGGCGGCCATCTTGGATTTCCCCATGAAAATTTGTTGGGGTCTAGTTGTGCAAGATACCTTTTCTGGTCCGATTCGAAAATCCAATATGGCCACCAGGTGGCCATCTTGAATTTCCCCATGAAATTTTGTTATCGTGAATTCTCAGGAAATGACTGCAAGGATCTTTGTCAAATTGGGTACACAGGTTCCCCTTGTGGTCCAGTTGTGCAAGATACCTTTTTTGGTCCATTTCAAAAATCCAATATGGCTGCATCTTGAATTTCCCATGAAACTTTATCATGAAATCTCAGGAAATTACTGCATGGATCATTTAGTGTTCAGGGGGAACAACACAAGTTAGAACCTCATCTATTGCAGTTCTTTAGTAAAAATTTCTTACAGCTACTTTCGCCAGTTACAGCCAGATGAGCTACAGTGCCATGGCACTATCTTTTAAGGATAGTGAACCCTCTCACTCTCTTGCCTAACTATTCCTCTGGAGTGTTAGTAATCACACTCACGGAAACTGAAAATGTATTTGAGAGAAATACAGACAACAGTGAATTAAGAAATAATGTTGCAAAGGCGTGCTAAATTGTTATTTTACGCACGGTTAGTGTGGGAAAGTTTATGGGCAAGGGCGAATGCAATACTCAAATTATGATGAACAAAGATTTATTGGAAAAATATGGTAAACGTTCACAAGCTTTCTTCCCTTTGTTGAAATGTGCCTTCCGCCTCAGTTGGCAGCGTGCCAATATCAATGGACGAGTTTATGTGGTCTCTCAGAAGGGAGTGCAGTCTTTCTGCCACCTGAGACTGTGTGAAAAACATACATGCCTACAAGCCTATTTGTGTGTCATTCTCAATTTCATGATGCAATCAACAGTTAAACTTGAAACAGAAATTTATGTCTTTATTAATAATATAAAATGAATTTAATACCTTTAAATATCCATATTCCCCATTTCGTTTGCCTGTCGGTCCCTGATTCTTTTCATTTGTTAGCCAGATCTCTTAATTTTTCATCGTCAGCGGAGGAAAATCTACCTTTGTTCAGCTGATTACACTCGTGTTGTGTCTGCATTTAAAATCGCAAGAAGAGATTCATCATCTGAGTCTCTCATGAACTCTTCGATCTCCGCTTCTCTGGATAATTCGTATCTGAAAGCACGTCTTGTTTCTCCTGTTGATCTGTTTCTTATTGTGTAACACTCGTATGTCCCAATTGTATTGTAAATATTTGTGATCATACATTTTCTGCCTTTAAAAAAAACTGAAGTTCCTACTCGCGGGGTATCCATTCTATTTGTTTATTGGATTGTACATGTTGTATAGGCAGATGAGAATTTGCCCTGTGAACACATGTGCATGTCAAGAACACGGGTATAGATTTCATGGGTCACAAAGTTCTTAACCGTGCTAAATTATCTAATAATTGCACGGTTATCAGTGTGTAATAGGTGTTACTGTTGTAGAATAACTCTAGCAATACAATAATCAATCTAGCAATACAAATCTAGGAGAGAGATCATCAACTCAAGCAAAGGAGATGGTACGATAAGGCGGGATTTTGGCCTATACGTGGTGCGGTTGAAATCGAAAAAAATAAAATGTCCTATAAATAATTGTGTTTTAATGTAACGGCAAGAGAAAATATATCTACACAATATGTGAACCTTCTAGCTCGATTGCTTCATGATTATTGTTATGACATGAAACTGAAATACACAGCATGTGCTATTTCGTGAAAAATGGGTCCAACTCGAGTCATTTAAATGTGCATTTATACATGAAGGACCCCTTGGACCAAAACGCCATTGAACGTGGTGATGTGCGATGGCATTACAGTGCTTCGGATTTAAGAAGCGCGAGAGCGAAAGCGCTCAATCGCGCGCCTGAATCAAAATTTAGAGGCTCTTTTTTTCGCGCTTCTTGAATTTATCGTATGGAATAATCTTTATTTACCTCTAATAACTTTCCATGAAAACGCAAGACGTTTCGATCACGAAAATCCGGAAGTGTGCGAGCTCTTCTGGCAAAGGAGTTAAACTTGGTTCGGATTTAACCGAGGACCGAAACGTCCTCGCTTATAATTGGTTAAATTGGTAATACTGACCAATCACAGCGGCGGATACAGCTGTGTGTGGATTGTCGACGGACATATTGTTGTTGGCGCGCTTGTCTGATTTTGGGATTTGTTTGATCGATTGTGGCCGCGAATAAGCAATTATGGCTACAAAACTTCCACCAACAGTTAGACTAGAAACATTTAAAAGGCGGAACACTGGTAGTGTTCTATCGTATACGGCCGAAAACGGCATGGTACCGTAACAGAAGTTTGGCGCAAACTGCGCAAAACATTGACAAAATTCTCAAACATCGCAGAATCCGAGGAAAGGCACAGAACGAAATAAAGGGATAACAATGAAACACATCAGGGATAACTGGTTTCGCTTACGTTTATTATCAACATTTCATACATGATTGTCAGATAATATTGATGTCGCATTTTCATAATGTTAAGAAGTTTGAAAATAATACTTTTTCTTGCAAGAAGAATCATAAAATGGGAATTACTATTTACATCCCCATTCTCGTAAATAGCTCTTCTAAAAGATTTTAGAAGGGTTTTTTTTTAGAGGAGTGATCGCTCTTCTTGACAAAATTAGAAGAGCGATTTTTAGCTCTTCTGGATTTTTCAAATCCGAAGCACTGGCATTATATCTCCACTGCTGGAAAATCATTTTGGCCCAAGGGGTCCTTCGTGTCCAAATGTGTGTTTAAATGACTCGATTTAGACCCTTTTTTCACGAAATAACACATGCTGCGGATTTCAATTTCATGTCATGACTACAATGATAACGCAATCGAGCTAGAAATTTTACATATTGTGTACATATATTTTCTCTTGTCGTGACATTAAAACACAATTATTTTGAGGACATTTTATTTTTTCGATTTCAACCGCATCACGTATAGGCCAAAATCCCGCCTTATCGTACCATCTCCTTTTACAAAACCAGAGAGACTTATGTATTTTCCTGAAATCCGCCTTCTAGTCATATATAATGCTGCATGCTATAATTGTTGTTGCTGCAGAAAAAACAACAGGATATAGATGAAGAAACAGAAGCCAAGCTAGCGAAAGAAAGGGAGGAGAGAGAGAAAGAAAGAGAAAAGGAGAGGGAAGAACGCAGGCAGCGTGAAAAGGAGAGAGAAGAGAAGAGAGAGAAGGAGCGTGAGAAAGAACGGGAAAGAGAGAGAGAGAAGGAAAAAGAGAGGGAGAAGGAGAGAGAGAAGCAGCGGGAACGAGAGAAAGAAAGAAGCCGGGCCAAAGAAAAAGACCGTGAGCGAGAGAGAGACAGGAGGAGGAGTCATTCTCGTGGTCGAGGACGACGCTCTAGAAGCAGAGATAGAAAGAGAAGTTCCAGCCGAGACAGGTGAATATAATCTGCTTTTATTCCAGTTCCGATATTATGAATTTCAGCAATACTGAATGCTTGTGTAAATGGGGATTTCTCGATTTCACTCTCGGACAGTGTGGAAGTTATGAGGCACGACCTGCTTTGAGCCGCGCCTGCAATGTTCCGGGTACTGTAGACAGTAGTCGATTTTCTTTCTTCTCTGTTCGTAATTAGTGATACCTGGTATAAATTTAGTGAATAGGCTTCAAATTACCCTACTATTGGGAAGGACCATTATATTTATCCTTATGAATAGTTTTGTCAAATAACATCAGTAAGAAAATCGCCCAGAAACTCCGGGGCAAAGCCCAGATCTGGTCATGCCTAATGAGCACTTGTGTCTGAAACCAAAATCAGGCAGCTTCCTTCTGGCAAGTTCTGCTGATATTTCATCTTATAAAGTTACCACTAAAGATAGCATGATAGAGCTGATACTCCACTATTTAACCATATAAATTTATCAGTATAGATGGATTGGTTGAGCTGATATATTTAGTGACGTCTGTTTATTATTTCTCAGGAAAAGAAGATCCAGAAGTCGAAGTAGAGATCGTCGTCGTTCACATAGCAGGGATCGACAAAAGTCCAGCAGACGAAGATCCCGTTCTGGGAGTCGCTCTCGCCGGTCGAGGAGTGGAAGTCGGGACCACTCCTCCTCGAAGTCAAAGCGGAGATCTCGAAGCAGAGATCACCGGTCAAAGAGTAAAGAACGTCAAAGGAGTAAGAACCGCAGTCGGAGTAAGGATCGGAGTAAGAACCGCAGTCAGAGTAAGGATCGGAGTAAGAACCGCAGTCGAAGTAAAGATCGCAGTCGGAGTAAGGATCGCAGTCGGAGCAAGGATCGCAGACGAGACCGGAGTAAGAGTAAGGACAAAAAGAAGGACAAGGACAGTAAAAGTAGAGACCGAGATAGCAAAAGTAGAGACAGAGAAAGCAGGAGTGGAGACAAGGAGAGGAAGAGTGGAGACAAAGAGGACTTGAATGGCGATTCCAGGAAATCAGGTAATTATACTGATGTTGACTGAACGATCTTGAAGTTTTATTATATGGTTAAACGACAAAAGTTTCGATTGTACATTCATAATAACAAAGATTATTTTACCTTCTCTAAACCAAAGTAAATGTGTGGTATGTAATTAAATCACTGTCATTAGAAATTACACAGCATTGCAAGCATTTGTTCAAAATAATCATTATTCAAAACTGGCAAACTTTAAATCGGTGCAATGCTTGTAAAAATGCCCTGCCATAAAATTGACATAAACTGATGTAGCTGTGAATGTCCAAGTTACCATAGCAACCGTTTCAGAGAATGGGAAGTAGTCCTGGTCTAAAGGTGTTTGCAGGTGTATGTAAGTATATTAACCATTGTATACATGGAGGAGAACAGTCTCAATTCGTTATCTTGACAAAAGCAAAATTCCCTTGATAATTCAATCACCCTAGCAAAAGTCGATCGCCCTCAATTTGTGGACATAATTGTAACAGTTCTAATGAATTTGACCACCCTCTAAAATCATTAAAATAACAAAGAAATAATGGATCATAGGCCAAAGCATGATTTTGAACCATTTTGCCAACTTCCTGTTCTATTAAATTTGATCACCCCCTGATATTATGGTGGGAAATTTAACTTCCTGTGATTGAATTATTGAAGGAATTATTACCATAGTTCTGGATCCTGGAAAATGTTTATAACTGATACTGCCATGTCAACCTGAAGCCTTTAACCATACCTGTCCGGAGCGATTGTAAATTTTTTCATTCGTTTGGGTTAAGGGCTAAAATTCACCACATGTGTATTTGAGAAAAACTAGGTAGAAAATATAAATTTCACTGGCTTCTCTGATAGTGTAACAGTAATGTTGTCATGTTTAAGGTATTCTCAGCCGATTTTCGACCAATAAGGCCTAGAAAAATAATAATCTGGTTTCCGGTTCTCGACCGACTATATGAAAAATCCAGCGAAAGTTGTCAAATAAAAGTTTTCCTTCTAATTTTGACTAATCGCCGGATTTCTCAAGGCCAATAACTCTAACTAGCAAAATAACAAGGGATGTATGTTCTTGGAGACCACGATGACGGCATCTTCTGTTGCACAGAACCGAGAACCGCAGATCCTATGCATTATAATATGCGACAGTGAATGGAAGAAGGCCTGGAAATTTATTTCCCTCTTGCCGACCCAGGCCCTTGAGAATATCGTCGCACTCGGCGGTGTTGATTTCCCAGTTTCGTTCCTGTTTGAACAGTTGTTCGGGACCATGGATAGCTACCAGGGAGCTGCAGTCGGCGATTCATTGTAACATTGGGAAAAAAAAAAAAATCCTACCTACCTACCCTCACTAATTTCAGTGCATCTGGAAAAAGAATGTTATTTTTCTAGGACTGAGTATTTGACAGAAAACTACAATTAGTTTCACCTTGAAGCAACAAAAGATGTGAGAAATCTGATCAGTGTAAGAAGTATGTAAAAAAAAAATTAGATTTGTAGGACCTAATTGCCCCCATTTTTATCCCTCGGCCAACTTTGGCCTAGGGGTATTGTCGTCATCATGTACGGCTGTCCATCCGTCCGTACATTCGTCCGTCCGTTACCGCGATATCTACAGAACCGTTTCATGCATGGCAACCAAACTTGTTACATCTATTTATCTTCACGTAAATCAGAAGCCTATCGAAAATGAGTCATCTCGGACAATATTTTGCAGAGTTATGCCCTTTTTTACAAATAAAAATCCATTTATGATTTGTTATTGTGATAATTTCAGAACCGTTCCATATACAACATCCTAACGTGATACAGTTGTTTCTCTTGACCTGAACTAGATGCCTATCGAAAATGAGTCGTGTCAGAAAGTATATTGCAGAGTTATGCCCCTTGTCTAATAAAATCCACTAATTCCTATGTTAAGTTTGCATATAACTTCTATATCATGTTTGTATACTATCACATTTATTTATTGATAGGATGACTGATTTATTGATTTATTCTCTTACACAATGCGAAGAATGCCTGCAAATCTGTTTTGAAAATGACACTAGATGCCTATCAAAAATGAGTCGTGTCAGAAAGTATGCCCCTTGTCTAACAAAATCCACTAATTCCTATGTTAAGTTTGCATATTATTTCTATATCATGTTAGTATACTATCACATTTATTTATTGATTGGATGACTGATTTATTGATTTATTCTCTTAGACAATTTTTTTTTTTCAAAGAAAGTACACTTACAATACCAGGGGTAAATATTTCTTCCCACAAGCCAATCAATTGGTAGAGACACCCTTACATTATAATAGCTGGGGTTCAGAGCCGAGGGATTTCGATAGCGCAGCTTCATGTTAATTTACTATGATCCTTTTTATTCAAATAAGCTCAGAATGATCTTATAATACCCCGTGTTTCAGGAGACAAGAGAAAGATTGAGGACATGGAAACGGAAGGCGGTGATGGAGATGCGAAGGGCATGGCCAGTAGTGAGACCAGCGGAGCGGGAAAGAGCGGCACCAGCTCACGGAAGGACGACCTGCCAGTGACTTCAGAAGGTGACTCTAGGAACGATGATTGAGGTACCGTTTGAGGGTACGAGCTCAGGTAAGTGATGCTAGTATGGTCGTGAGAAATCAAGCCTCATCTTTACATGGTCTGTATTCCAGGTGTTCCCAGGTGAGTGGGACTAATCAGCTCTGATTACAGGTGAAGGGAGACCAGGAGATGTGCTGGACGGGTGCTTATACCAATTCACTATGACTGAGATATGACTGAGAGGCTAAGCTCTTGTACAAGAACTCTAAAACAGTAAAGCTGGCGGTGCTTTCGGCCTCGCCAATAGATCTTGTTCTAGTGCAGAAATAAGCTTTAATACTAAAATTACTGGATTAATATAGAACTGGAGGTGGTCGATGCTCCCACAATCAGCATTATAGCTAGGCTACAATTACGCTCCTATACCAGCTTGTCTCACTACTTCCCTTACACTCCTTGTTCTCCCAGATTCAAACCGCCTATTGATTCAATTCACCTATTGACCTCTTAAGGCGCTTTATCTGTGTTATCCAATCATTTTGCTGTAATGCTTGGTTCATGTCGGATTCCTCGTACCAATGCTGACAGTTTGATAGCTGGACACATACTGCTGAGAAAAAAAAAAATACAAACTGATAAATCTGCAGTTTGGCTTTGAAATCGGCTAAACATTCGTGAGACCCCCAGCCGGGCACCACTGGCGATCGAACTCTGCTGCCTACCAGGGACAGTATTAAAAATGGTTTGAATCAGAGAACAAATTTGTTCTGAAACTTTCGACACATGAAATTAACAACTTTCAATCTGATTTAAGACTCTTGGTCACCAAGGTGAACAATATCCAAAATTCTTTTGATGAAATTGATCACCATTGGTCCTCGGAAATTGTATGTTCAAAGTGCCCTCTATTGGCCAATAGGTGAATATTTGGCTGTACGAATCGGTGAGGGAATGAGAATATGAGATGCAGTGAGACGAGCTGAATATCAGCGTAGGCTACACCGTCTGTAATCGTTTCACAAAGCGGGTAATCTCGGAAGTAGTTGGCCCTATTTTCGTAGACATCCTAATGGAGATCATGAGAAGGTTAACCCTTTCACCGATTAAACCCGGTGTACGGGGATAACGAGAGTGCCACCCGTACGACCATCCCCGGTAGACCGGGTTAGCTTTAAACCTGTTGGCCATCACGATGGGTACAGCACTTTTATTTTTTTGCATTCGTTTTAACGGAAACCTATCAAACACTGTATACTTCTGGAAAGTCAAAACCTTGATCAATTTGATTCTCGAAATTGTTTGTTTGTTCCGCAAAAGAAATAAAGCAAAATTAGATATTGAACGAAAAAAATCGGAGCGAAAAATGCGTTGTTTTTTTCCACATACCGTGTTACGGGCCTCTCGGCAGCAAGCCCCAGAAATGAAAAAAATCATCGAAAACCTCATCCTAACTCCTGTATTTTTGATGTTACGCGACTGGTAAAGCGTGGTGAATATTCCCAAGATGATTAAAACTGCCAACGACAACCGGCAAAGTTTATTTCCATATTTTTACGAGTCTTGATCCACAAAGTTTGACAACCAACTTTCTATTTCGCCCAAGATGGTTGCCGCCTTCAGACGACGAGCCAATCGGTATGCGTAATTTCGCCCACGTGACCTCCATCCGCCAACAGATGAGAGGCGCGTACACAGTGGCTGGAAAAATGGAATTACATCATTTTCAATCCAATCGTATCCTCCGTTTTATTTTTGCCATCCGTCCCAGGTTATGTCATGTACAGAAAGGGGGAAGCCCACGCTTTCCAATGAGAGGTCAAACATTGCAAATGGCCGAGTACAACTCGAGATAAACACTGTCAAATGCGATCGAAAAAAGACGATTTCTCCGTTGAATTTTGACGTTTTCAAGTCGAGAAAGCCGAGGAAAGCGCATTCTCTTGAAGTAAAATCTAATTTTGTATGCTATTTTATTTATTTTGCTATAAAACTGGAGCAAATAACACCGGAGTATTAAATTGTGGAGACGGGGTCCCTATGTTTTTCTACAAATCTCGGACGCAAACACGTTTTCTAACATTCCAAAGACAACATATACAAATTTTAACAGTTCTCAGGGAATTGATCGTCAGCAGGTCACTTTTGTCGGGAAATAATCGGTGAAAGGGTTAAGCTACTTTCAAATTTTATGTACAATCAGTTCTCCAATAAATCAGATTAATTGGAGCAGGAATTGGACAGAAAAATTGATACAGATACAAACATTGTGATTCCATTTTTCCCAAATTTTTGTGGAAATCAAATTTATTCTTTTAGGCCTTATTTGGGGAATGGTGGAATGTTGATGGTGATTGAATTATTGGGGAGCTCAACTGTACAGTCGCGACAATTGAAGAAGGGAAGTGAATCAGATTTTGCTCTTAGGTTGCCCGGAACAGTTTGGAATCTGAAAACCGCAGATGATGATAACACATAGCATTTTGGATGGTTCTAATCTGTCAGTCTAAAGGTTCTACCAAATGGCTCCCACACACCATACTTTACTGATGCTAAATTGTTGTAAGAGCTTATATAAATTTAACAGTTAAATTTCAATAGTAGTTTATTGTTTCTGGGAATGGTCAAAGTTTAAAAATAAATGAAGTTGAAACCCACCATTACCATGCCTGTTTGGAAGGGCAAAAACCATGACCGACCCATGACGGAGTCTGATTACGATTGTTCGTAGTGAGTAAACATAGCGAATGTTCTCATCAGCATTCCCATTGTAACGTCACAAAGCTAAAACATGATGCCTTTGTTAATGTCATGATGAATAAGACATCCAACAAACTCGATATTTTTTGACATGATCATCATCAGCCTCTGACGTCAGGGATCAGGTTAAGACGTTTTTCACGACATCTGTTTTATTGTGTGAAAAATCCAACTTAATGTCAGTTTTTAGCTCATCTGGGCCGAAGGCCCGATGGGCTAATGTCATGGCCTGATTGTCCGTCGTCCATAAACATCTTCTTCACTGAAACCGCTTGGCCGATTAAACTGAAACTTCATGCATGTTCCCCCCAATGAGTACACCAAAATTTGTTCATGCGGTGTCGATACGATTTTAAATATGACTGCCATGGCGGCCATCTTGAATTTGCCAGTGAAATCTTGTCATCATTATTTTTCGGAAAGTACTTCATGGATCTTTCTCAAATTTGGTACACCGGTTCCCCTTTGGGTCTAGTTGTACAACATGTGTACTTTAGTCCAATTCAATATGGCCACCAGGCGGCCATCTTGGATTTTCTCATGAAACTTTGTTATCGCGATTTCCTAGGAACTACTGCATGGATCTTTCTCAAATTTGGTACACAGGTTCCCCTTGGGATCTAGTTGTGCAATACCTTTTGTGGTCTGATTCAAAAATCCAATATGGCCACCAGGTGGCCACCTTGGATTTCCTGATGAAACATTATCGCGATTTCTCAGGAACTACTGCATGGATACTTTTCAAATTTGGTACACAGGTTCCCCGTGGGGTCTAGTTGTACAGGATACCTTTTCTGCTGCGATTCGAAAATCCAATATGGCCACCAGGCAGCCATCTTGAATTTCCCCATGAAACATTGTTATCGTGATTTCTCAGAAAGTACTGCATGGATCTTTCTCAAATTTGGTACACAGGTTCCCCTAGGTGGCCATCTACTTGGATTTCCCCATGAAAATTTATTACGATTTCTCAGGAACCACTGCATGGATCTTTCTCAAATGACGCAGGTTCACAGGTTCCCCTTGGGGTCTAGTTGTGCAAGATATCTTTTGTGATTTGATTCAAAATACAATATGGCCACCAGGCGGCCATCTTGGAATTCCCAATGAAACTTTGTTATCGCGATTTCTCAGGAACTACTGCATTGATCTTTCTCAAATTTGATACACAGGTTCCCCTTGCAGTCTAGTTGTGCAAGATACCTTTTCTGGTCCGATTAGAAAATGCAATATGGCCATCTTGAATTTCCCCATGAATTTTGTTATCGTGTATTCTCAGGAAATTACTGCATGGATCTTTGTCAAATTGGGTACACAGGTTCAGTTGTGCAAGATACCTTTCTTGGTCCAATATCCAATATGGCCGCATCTTAATTTCCCATGAAACTTTGTTATCATGAAATCTCAGGAAATTACTGCATTGATCATTTAGTGTTAGAAACTCATCTATTGCAGTCCTTTAGTAAAATTTCTTACAGCTACTTTCTCCAGTTACAGCCAGATGAGCTACAGTGCCGTGGCACTATCTTTGTAGGTTATCCACCATGTCAACTTGTTCTTTAAATAGCTTCTCTGTATGTTTTCATGCAAAGTGTGGAGGGGGTATTTGGTAGAACCTTTCAGATGTTGAAAAAAATATAGCGTGGGAATATAGCTCCCTTGTCATGCTGGAACACCATATATACATTTGTTGTATCAAAAAAGATATTTCTAAATACTGTTCGAGGGGACTTCTGTTATATTATGATTTGTGTTAGCATTAATATGATCCTACACTATTTCAACTTGTCAGAGCAAGAGGCCTTCACAGCTTTGCTACGTTTTCTGAGAATTTCAGTGATTGGAATTAAACATTCAAACAAAAGAAAAATGGCCGATGGTGTTCTCATATTGTCATGTGACAAGTTTTGAACAATTACAACTGGATATTATCATATCATAGAATATTCTCATATACAGTGAAACCTGTGAATATCGACACCTGGGTAAACCGACCAACCCTCTAAATACTGAAATTATCCAGGGTGCCGATACATAAATTCAAATATTTTGAACCTTTATAAAACAACCCTGTCAAAACCGACTCGATAATCTGGTCCAAAGCATGGTCGATATACACAGTTTCACTGTATATGATTTCAGTCCCGCACTTTCTGTGTCGGAATTTTTTGGGACTTACTGTAATAGATTGTGTGTGTATGCTGCATATAAACAAGCTGTGAACCCGTCATGCCATAACCTGTTTCAATGACACCTGCTTGGTCTTGAAAGAAAACTGGGGAGAGCAGAAGTATGGCGAGGAGACTGAGCTCCATTTGAACTTAAGGATGTTAACTTTTTGACAGGTATTTCCGCCCAGGTATTTCTCTTGTATGATCACGATCCTGTTGCCATGGTTACTGTGGTTATGGTTTTATCATGGCAGTTAAATCTGCTCGCTCCGCACATATGAAGTATGGTTAGCAGAAGAAGGAAAAAAGGTTTTGCCATTTTTTTTTATTTTTATATTCAGAACATTTTTCTTAAAAATTGAGAGCATTTCTTCATATTTTCTGCAAATGTACATGTTAACTTAACAAATTTACCAGCTCTATTATGTTAAATGTTTTTGAACAATGTGCTTTTGTGTGTTGTGATGTGCTTTTGTTATTTTGATTGCATGCCAGCGTTTTCTTGAGAATTTTTTTATTCATGGATGGATGTTGATAAACGAGGCTATTTGTACATTATTCGTGAGGTAGACTATTTTGTGTTCATAGATTCACCAGTTCCGAGCAGAAGCAGCTGAGATCAAATCTGCACAAAGTCCATTACCGCAGAAACTAGACTTTTGCAAGGGTTTTAATCCAGATTCACAGGTATATCTTGCTGAGGGAAATTAGATATGGGATAAATATGCTCAAGAGTAATTTCAATTGATGTGTCTGGGGGATGGATTCAGAAGAAAAGTGAAATATAACCAGGCAAAATATTGTGTAATGGTAAGAAAATTAATCTGTGTCTTTCCTTCACATTTCCGCCAATCTAATTCTTCTCCATTCTCGATCTCTTATTTTCCAGAGTCATGCAAGGAGTTATTCGCGCAGGCAGGTCAGCTCGTCAACACGAAGTCATCAGTCATACTTGGCGTCACTGGAAGTCGCTCGCTCTTCAATATGTATCTTCATTCGCTAAATTCAAGTAAATTAATTCCTATTTGCAAGGTATGTGGTGTGCCTGTGCCAAAATATTGCTTTTGTATGTTTCACAATTTTTTTTTCATTTTTTTTCTCTTGTAACACGTGTAAGACTGTATTGCTGTTAACATAGACTTTCATTTGATTGTTGTTAAAAAGTAAGGGAGTTTAGTACTATATGCACCATACAGAGAACAATGCAGCTGTAGTACATTGTATTGGCTTATCAGGTTGAAAAATGAAGTTTTTAGCTTCACGGGCACCGTTGCGTCATATTTTTAATGTCGCGTCAACCCTTTTGATTGCCCACCACCATCAGAGTTCTCTTTCAAAGTTTTGCTGAGATAATGTTTCATAATCCTTGTGTTATTTTCTGTGTTATTTGGGGGAATTACTAATGATTGAAGGCTGACTCTTCAAGTAACTCAAAGAACATTGTTGGTTTTATGCAATTGTATTAAAGGTGAAATGCAAAGGTTTTTAAATTCTCCGTTTTACATTTAATATAGGTTGAATGATGATAGAAATACCAGAATATCTACTTCACTTGGATTAATTTGCATTATCTTGTCTGCTAGAATCTTTTTAAAGTTGGTACCCCTAGCCCAGCTGAATTCAGATTTCGCTTATCGCTTCATCTTTCCTTCAATGTGACGTCACGTCAGACCAGCCGACCGGAGTCCACACATTACAAGTATTGACGACTGACCAGGTGGTCTGATGTGACGTCACAAACCAGCGTCAAACAAGGGCAGATAATCGATGCAGATTTCATTTCTGAAATCGGCCGGGCTTGAGATACCAACTTCGAAGCACTTTTCAAAAGCTACCAGGAGACAAAATACTTCAACTAAAATCAAGTGAAGTAGTTGGGCTGATATTTCAATCACTAAAAGGCCCATGAAGAAAATAAAAATGAAAATATGAAAACCTTTGCATTTCACCTTTAAACTACTGCATCAGTTTGCCAGAAAGGATGGATATTTTTGGTTTGAGCGAAAAAAAATATAAAAAGACGGAAAAAAACCCCTTCCCCCTTTTTTTTTTGTAAAGTGCCTGTGAAGCTAGCGATTAAATGTATTCAGCCTCAGTTGACTTGAAATGTTCTGACTGTTAGAAAAAGACATTAAAGTTGAATATTTGAAGTTGAGTTTCTGAAACCATTGTCAGCTCTCGACTAGATTAAATATAATTTGTGTGATTTATCCTAAAATAATGTGTATTAACATTTTTCCGGTTTTTCATTTTGAGAATCATTTTTTTAGTGAAAAAGGTGTGTACATTATGCTGGAGCTAATTTTCATCGACGAAAGCTGTGTATAACTTTAGCTGTATTGAAATTAAAGTAGCTTATCATGATTCTTGAGAGTTTCGTTCACTTATTATGACCCCGTGTTTGAGATAGTTGCTGTATGTGGATTGATGGTTTGCAGTTTCCAGAAATTATGGATTCTGTTAGGCCATACAAAGTTATTTGTTTCTGGGGGGGGGCTCATATTTTCAAAAGGATGTGGAGGGGCAGTTTTATCGAGCCCATAGCTTTAGCTGCGGAAAGCTCGATATAGGTGCCACAATGATGTCTGTCTCTAGTTCTGCAGGACCAAGTAAATGTTAAAGCTTTAGACTTTGACAATTTTTCCTGTCCACAGCATCTCGTTATGTCTCCTGAACTAAGGCTCGCCCGACCCACCCAAACCCTTGTATATTCCAGATGCTTACATCAGGCTACACTTATTGAACTCATCCACTAACCTCGAGGAACTTGTCCCCTCCCCTGGGGCACCTAGCCCTACCCTCTATCTCCCAAACTTTAAGCTTCGCCAGACCACATACCATCATATATTTTAGAAGCTAACATCATCCTACACTTATTCGACCCATCCACTACCCCCCGGGAGCATGTTCCCTCCGCCAGGGCACTTAGCCCCACCCTCCATCACCCGAACTAAGCTTCTCCCGACCCCATACCATATTATATTGCTGGAGCTTGCATCATGCTAAACTTATTCAATGCGTTTCCCGACTCCATAACTTCACATTTATGCCCGCAAGTCGGCAATCCCGTTTACTGGACAAGGTTCGCACACTCCTTGAAAATCCTGGAAAAATGAAAATGTAATTTCCAGTACTGGAAAATCCTGGGAAAACAAGATTACTCCTTGAAACTCCCGGAAAATTAACATTTGTGTTTTAGCTATATATTTTAAGATATAAAACTGAGCCATCCAAATGTTTCTTCAAAAGTTCATGAGTTCGGCACCGTAAATGAACTCGTCTTGGTTATTTCATTCATAAAAGCCATAGTGAATTGTATAGTAAAATGTTATCCAATCAGAACATATCTAGGTCAATTCGCTCACCAATCAGCTGTTTTCCGATTTTAAAATATTCATAGTTTGGGTATACGGAAATTCCCGATCTCGGTGGAGAACAAAGAAACACGGTATCCAAGGGGTTTTGTTATCAGCAATATGAGCGAGTATGTACTGCGGAGTCGCACAATGGGAGCCAAACATGCCGGAGTATAATCTTATGATTTGGTGCAAATCATCTGTCTAGGCGTAGTGGAATAAATCGTTGATTTCGTTTTTCGCGTCTGAAAAAATTGGGGTCAGTATGTAGGGATTTTATTTTTTGTTGGTCTAAACTAGCGAAGACGAAAAATTCTGCCATTTTAAGGGACATAACCAGGGTTAGATCTAGGGTCTCACAGCGTCCGTGAAACGGACACAGGTACAAAATCAAATGAATTAAAAATGAATATGTTTTTGCAAAATATCAAATGATTTTTTCCAAAAATCAAATGATGTTTTTTTACGATGTTTGAAAGCCGTAAACCTGGACGAGTGTGTGTCAACTCGCGTTAGACAACTTATGGCAAGGGAGACAACTATGCATCTATCCGTTGATAAGCTTGGCCACTAGGGGCGCGATAGATTTCGTTCTCCAGGCAGAGGTCTATACTATGAATGAAGTCGGAAATATGTACGTCTGTGAGTGTCTGGAGAGCTAGGCAGCGCACGTGCGTTCTCGCGTTGTATCTGCAATGACAAGCCGTCATGGCGGGACAGAAAGGTCGGTCTGGGGGAAATACGAAGGGTAGCGGCCACACAAGAGGATGCAGTGTATTGGCTGGACATTTGAAAAAAAAAATAAAGGAAGATGAAGGGTCTGACTGCCACAAAGTCGACGTTCTCTTTGCTCGATGCTGTGCTGCCGGTATTGAAAACACAGGTCAAGCAGATGTTGAACACGACATGGAAAATGATGCAGGCATCGAAGCTGGGACAAATTATGTTCAACCCGTTTAGGCAGTCGAGGTGGGAAGAGAATTAGCTTCGAATGATATACAGCATGGTATAAAAATACTGTACAGAGGAATCTATTCAATAGAAATTTTGAAAGCAGCAGCTGTAAATAATTTTAAAAGCAGATGATCAAATTAAACAAGAAGTAAAATGTGCATGATATGCTTGTCTGATCGACAAGACATGTGCAGCCAGGAATCGGTTAGAATGCTTCTAAGAGCATCAAGGGTCCCAGAGTTTCTCGGCGCCTAGGCGGCCCCTGAGCCCTAGTCTAATCAGCAAAAAGGTTAGTTGTTATTAGTTTAGTCAAAGTTGACATCATGGTATAGTATCAATCTGACAGCACGTGGAGTAAATGATCTGGAAATTCATGCAGCAAGTCCCTGCTCAACTTTGTCATTTTGAAACACAAGCAAGATCAGCCTGAATATGGTGAAAATTTGGAAAAAAAGAAGTAAATGACTTTGTCATTTTGAAACACAAGCAAGATCAGCCTGAATATGGTGAAAATTTGGAAAAAAAGAAGTAAATTGTTCATTATCTACAGGTATCTGACAAGACATTTAAATAGCCAGAAATGGGCTCGAAAGGAGCATTCGAGCATCTAAGACCCCAGAGCTTCCAGGGGCCTAGGCGGCCCCTGGACCCCGGCCTGTACGCTACGCCTCGCTTCGCTCGGCATTATTTTTTTCAAATAAGGACACTACTTCAAATTCCTGGATATAACCCTGATAACTATGGGAGGGTATTTACAAGTTTTTCAAGAGTTATTTCCCCTTATAAGGGATATCATCAAAACAAATGTGAGTCTGCTTTTGCTAGGGTCGTTTATTAAACGGGGAAACCAAGGATTTATCCCACTTTGCCATATTATCTCAATAGTAAAAAAAAAACTGGGCTGCCTTGCCCTTGTAACATTTTCAGTTTCACTCTCATTTGTAAGAACGTTGTTCTCTTTGTTTCTATACAGGGATAAGTCCTGGAATCTGGTTATAAGTCTTGGAAAACTCCTGGAATTTTAAGTATTCTGAGTTGTGCACACTCTGCTGGACTTAGTGTAACTCACAAACTGATTTTTGGGTTACCTTTAGTAATATCCACTCACACAAGCGTTGTCGAAAGTTGATCAACCATCATGAATATGGATTTATGGAAGACCAGAATCCTTCATTCTCCATTTCAGTGCATGGTACATTTACATTTCTGCTTTGACGGTCAGTCTGATTTATGGTTAAGGTACCGGGTTTAGTGTAAGACCCAGAAATATAACTAACAAAGAATCTTACTTCAAGTTGTTTTGTCAGTCTTTTGTCCAGTACTGTACCTTTGCATTGCGAGTTCTTACACCAAACCCTTATCGTAAATGTCGACTGTGTTCAAGGTGGTCCAGCTATTTATACCAGACCCATCCAGTTGTAAGTCTAGGTTACTACGGCCATGTAGTTCATGTTGCATCACGTTAATTTCACCATGAAAGGAATGCATTGTGAAAAGGGTCTGCTGCACAATAAACCTGGTTTAATGAAATCCGTCCCCATGTTGAGATCAACTTCAGATTGATTTGAGGATAGTCTAATCAGTTTCGGAACATCACCATATCAACTTGAAATTTCAATATTTCACGGAATATAATCAGCGCTATTTTAATCCCGTGCGAATTTTGACTAAATTTGTTAGCCAATCAGGTGGCTAGCTTGGTGAAACAATACCATAGTAATTACACACTGTAGCGCATAGACAAAGAAGATAAACATTATCGGGAAACAGTATCCAAATATGGCATCATTCTCAGACTGAGTGAACATCAAAGTTTACTCCAGCTGGAAAGTCTGGCTTCGTTAGGGGGGGAAAAATATAAAAACATTGTGCCGTGCGAAGATGTTTATATCTGTGAACTAAGAAACGTCAATCACTGACAAAGTGGAAATGCAGAACTTGTCATGATTGACTTATTGTGGTGTTACGTCTAGATGATATTCCCTTGATTTACCATCTTGGTTTTCCCAATCTTAATGAATTAATATCCTCTCGACACTCCCTAATCGTACTACATGTCGCTATAGGATATTAGGTATTTCAATTGAATTTATTATTTGAGCACCCAGGTCATGAATATTTAATAGCATATATGGTCGCATTTGTAGTCGGGGGAGGGGGGATAGGGTCGCCGTCTCTGCTTACCTTAAAGTTTGCACCACAGACCATGCAGTCCATATGTATCTGCCCTGTATTATGGAGCCACAATGTTGGGACCGCCGCAACATGAAAGGACATCCCGACCAGCGCGCCGTTTGATTCGGCTGAGCCAACCAAAAGTTCTCTACGATTGAAGTTCTCTTCAAAGCACTATGAAGAGTTCTCAGGATTGGTTGACGCTGGAGCTACTGCAAGCCTTTTTACCCCTCAGCCTATTAGGCTGCGAGGTTCTGTCATCGGCATGTACGTCGGGTCGTCCATCCGTCCGGTCATCAACAATTCTTGTGACCGGCCTAGAAGCCAAACCATTGCCTCTAGAGACTTCAAATTTGGTGCACAGGATTGTTGGGTGGTCAACCACAAGCCTATAGAATTTGGGCATTGTGATGATTTTTGTTGTTTTCATGGCAACACCACGCAAAATGTCCATATGACGCTGTGAACGTGATAGAAAGTAAACCGTTTCAGCTAGGGACTTCAAATTTTGCATGCAGGATTGTTGGGTGGTCAACCACATCACTAAGGTACCACTGTTCAGCGAATTATGTTGTTCTACTTGGAGACTTCAACGAGGACTTTGCTGTCAACTCCGCTGAAACAGCCATTAACTTCTTGCAAGAGCATGGGCTCTTTCCCATAATCCACATCCCAACCACAGATCTTAGGACAACCATAACTCACACGCGATATGTCAAATTATTTATTATACCCCCTATCATATTTTAATCTTTTACAAGCCACTGCTAAAGCATCTTCTGCATTCAACCAAATCTTTCAGGCTTGTACATATGCATTTTCCATTCATTGTGTACCAATTTCCATTGACTAAAACTGTCTGGCTGAGGGGTTGTTGCACCTTTTGTTGCAGGTGCTGCCTCATTTAGATCCTACAAGCGACATATCCAAATGGAGGAACAGATAGGATTTAATTATGCCCCCCCCCTCTAACTAGAGGGGGGGCATATAGCGATCGCTTTGTCCGTCCGTCTGTCCGTCCGAATTTCTTGTCCGGGCAATATCTCGGTTAATATTTGATGGACAGGATTGAAACTTGCATGGAATGTGGCCAGTGGCTCATAGTTGTGCAGCATAGAGTTTTTTCCGAGTTCCGGTATGATTTTCAAGAGTTATGGCCCTTTTTCTGAAATCTCTGTGAATGGGACTTGTCCGGGCTGGATCTTGGTTAATATTGTATGGACAAGTATGAAATTTGCATGATATGTGGTCAATGACCCACAGTTGTGCAGCGTAAAGTTTCTCCACGTTTCGCTTATATTTTCAAGAGTTATGGCCCTTTGTTCCTGATTTCTCCGTGAATTGGGACTTGTCCGGGCTGGATCTCGGTTAATATTGTATGGACAATTATGAAACTTGCAGGATGTGTGGTCGGTGCCCTGTAGTTGTGCAGCGTGAAGTTTCTCCGAGTTTCGCATATATTTTCAAGAGTTATGGCCCTTTTTTCTTCAAATCTTTGTGAATTGGAACTTGTCCGGGCTGGATCTCGGTTAATATTGTATGGACAATTATGAAATTTGCAGGATATGTGGTCAGTGCCCTGTAGTTGTGCAGCGTGAAGTTTCTCCACATTTCGCTTATATTTTCAAGAGTTATGGCCCTTTTTTCTTCAAATCTTTGTGAATTGGGATTTGTAGGGCTCGATCTCGGTTAATATTGTAACGAAACGAAACGAAATTTGCATGATATGTGGTCAGTGACCCATAGATGTGCAGCGTGAAGTTCTCTGTTTTCGGTTATATTTTCAAGAGTTATGGCCCTTTGTTTAAACCTAAGTGAATGGGATATATTTATTTGTCCAAGCTGGATCTCGGTCCATAACCGATTTGAACCAGGAAAATGGCTATATTATATGTTATTCTACATTCCAAAGCAAACAACATAGGTCCTGAAGTATGAAATTGCCCCAAAAACAGTGAATTGGGTGCAAAATTCAAAGTTCACTGATCGCTTCATAATTTCACCACAATATACTCCCAAGGAATGTAGGTCTCGATCATGACCAGGTCACATTTTCGGATTTGGCGAAAGCCCTGGCGACCAGCTTGCATCGAAGCATCGTATTATCACTTGTTGCTTGATACTTGGAATATGTATTATGTGAGGCATGGCAAAAAAAGTGACTGAAACAGATTTATAATTATCCAAATTAGGCCTCCACCAACCAATAAAGAACAGCAGAACAATGGCGGGGCAGTGTCGGATTAAAGTGGAAGGGGGGGCATACAATTGAGCAATCTCTGATTGCTTCCTTCCTGTGTTTTTGTTAGATTGTGGTTTACCTAGATTGGACCTAGAGTCCGCGAGCTCTGTTTCTCCACAACTTGAAAAGAAGCAAAACAAATTATGATGGATAGATGAGGTTCACACATATTCAGGGTTCATACGGGTCCTGGATTTCCTTGAGTTCCTTGAATTCTGAGAAAATAAATTCCGGGACCTGGAAATCCTTGAATTCTGACAATATTTGTAAAAAGTCCTGGAAAAGTCCTTGAATTTTCTTGTCCGCCCTCCCCACAAAATATCGGTCACAATTAATTACTGGAATTTCTTTCTAACAAACTGAATTTATTCTTCGATCTAGTCAGATCTGTATGAAAACTGATAGTTGAAATACATATTCATTTCATTCTGAAGTGCATAGTTGAATTTGATGGATGAAACATGGTAAAAGGCGTTAAAAAATGTCCAGCAAAATTCAGTTAAAGGTCCTGGAAAAACGTTGTATGGACCTGGAAAAGTCCTGGAATTTTGTCTTTCACAAAGGGTAGGAACCCTGCATATTTTATCACATCAATCTCCCTGAGAGTCTGAATATATACACACACATTTTGAATCTTTGGTATAATGAGTTCATATGATTATCATAGGCAACTGCATAGGTAATAATGAGTTGCACATTATTGAGAAAACAAAGAGCCGGTCTGTTCACTGACCTATGGCTTCAGCTGATTAGGTACCCAGGGTTCCCGCGGTCACGGAAAATCCTGGAAAGTCATGGATTTTGGAAATCGATTTTCCAGGCCTTGAAAGTCATGGAATTTTGTGTCTGGTCATGGAACTTTGTGAGAGGTCATGGAAAAATTAAATGGAACTTGAAAATGTCAGCCAGGTCAATATTTCTTTGACTGTTTTACTGAAAAGGTGATTTTCATGGACCAGCGAATATCCTATTTGTCGAATGTCACGTGTGGTCTACGAATGCGATCAAGTGTGCATCAATGGAGGTAACTATGGTCTTGAAATTAGCAGAAAAACATTTTGGGACATATGGGCAAGACTATATGAAAACCACATAGCAAGCCAATTCATGTGGTGACAATTAATGAACGACGCTGTTGTCTATGTTTAGGAGAACCCTACACAATGTCAACTCATTTATATACGTATATATATTGGGAGACTGATTTTTTCGATGCCCCCATTATCTACAAAGAATTTCCGATAGGTCATGGAATTTGTCCATAAAAGGTCATGGACGTTTATACATGTACGGTATTATATTTTCCCAGTAAAATTATGTCAGTTATCACCAGTTCAAAATAGTCCCCTCGGGTTTGAAGATCTGAGAAAGTGAAATTGTACCACCCAGTACTTAGCCGATCAGCTGAAGTCCTGGGTCAGTGAAGAGACGGGCTCTTCTTTGTACTCTCAATAATGTGCAACTGAGCCATTCTCCAGCACTGAACCACAGCTGTGGTAAGAGCGGGAAGAATGAATATGGGCACATTGAGGCATGTAGTTGAGCTGTAATACAAAAATATGTGGAAGACGGTCAAGTTGATATTCATTTATCAAGCCAATCTCTACAATCCCACTTCAAACCTGCCTTGATTTATCTTACCACTTTCAGTGTTCAAAATCCGAAGTGTAAATTTCAACTAGGAACGAGAGACGAACCAATCATAACCTACACGCATAATATGTGGTAGTGTTGACCAAATCTATAGGTCAGCCAATCAATAACGCTCTTCTATGACACATTTCGAAATTCAAATTGTTTCGAGGTCAGTGACGTCTCGTGTCTATAAGTTCTCTGA
The DNA here is from genome assembly GCA_036873755.1 of Hanleya hanleyi. NCBI lineage: Eukaryota > Metazoa > Mollusca > Polyplacophora > Lepidopleurida > Hanleyidae > Hanleya > Hanleya hanleyi. The sequence continues at coordinate 47,089 of JAVTVY010027951.1, read as the reverse complement.
ACATTGAGAGGGGGGGGGGGCAAATATATAAAGAAAAGTTCGAAGCGGGAAAGTAGAAACTGACTTGATTAATTAAAGATGGGGGAGTTCGGCATCAACAAATTTAAATCCTAAACCTCTTATCATTTCGGTACTTGTCCTTGCAAGATTTCAATCAGCTTAGGAGTATCAATATTTCCTCCTGATATGATGCAAACGATGTTTCCAGTCCCTGCCAAACCTGCAAGGGCAGCCGCCACTGGAGCCGCCCCCGCGCCCTCCGCTATCACATGATTCCTTTCTGCTATAAGCTTTATGGCATCCGCGATTTGCTGCAGGCTAACAACCAGAGAACCATCCAATGAGCTTTGCACAATCGGCCACATATCCTCCAATACAGACGTGCTCCCAATACCATCGACAAAACTGGCTGTGTATTCACAAGTGACTGGTTTCCCGGCATTCAAAGCGGCGTTGAGTGGTGCTGCAGTCTCCACCTCACAAGCAAAAACTTTTGTCTTTGGGCTTCTAGCTTTGATTGCTGCAGCTATCCCGCAACTCAATGCTCCGCCACCGTATGGTACGATAACTGCATCAACATCTTCCAGATCGTCCAGTAGATCTTCCAGTATCTCTAGCCCAATTGTTCCATTTCCTATAAAAATATTTTGATATACAGTTTATCTTTATGTGGTATTGATGGTTTCCGAGAAAGCTTTTTTTACTGTGATTATCAAATTCATAAGGTAATTTATTGCCAGAATGTGCCAGAAAAATTTAATAACATCAGGGTACTGAAACTTGGAAGTTGAAATGGTGAAAGAAAAAAAAAAGATAAATGATGTTGTGATTCAGTCACATATCTTCTACATCCATGAATATTGGATATTGACTTCTCAATTAATTGGAACGATATGTGGTATAGAAATGGTGACTTTGAACACTTTGTGAGGTTTTATAAAGAATATTATACTCAAATTATTAAAATGTTTGATATTATAATCTGAAAAAAAAAACCCTCCTGGTATTTGGCTTTTCAGATGCAGGAGATTGGCAATCATCAGATCAGAGCTTAGTACTCAATTTTATCATTTTCACGTGTTCAAAGTGACCTCATGGTTGCGGTGACTTTGAACACCTCCCCATTTGGCGGGAATATTGAATACTCATGAAGGTGTGACTTTGGGCTTTTAAAAAATAGCACACAACATTTCTACTGTTGTATTCTACAAAACAAGCAGGTTTTAACGAAAAAACCGATATGTTACCGAGCACATAACTTGACTGCATTTCAACCATTTTGCTCTAAAAAGTTATCTATTTCAAACACTTCTGTTCTGTCAAAAGCACCTGTCTAAATTAGGTGTTTAGAATTTTAGGTGTTCAAAGTCACCTCACACACATTTTTCTTCCACCCCGATTAAAAGTAAAGAATTAAGCCAGTAAATTGCAATGCATAATGTTTGCGACATCTCACATGACAGGCACGGCGGAGCCGGGGGGGCTACGGGGGCTGAAGCCCCCCCAATAATTTGGCCAACTTTTCTAAAATTCGTATGATTTCAACGCAAAAATACTTCAATGAATACGTATTTTCGAAATGAATAGTAAAATGAATTGTCTGCGTCGCATATCTATCGCATAACTAAAACTATTTACAACTGTCCAGCATTAGTGGGCCAGCCAAAGCTCTAGAATTTTTTTTTATCGGCATTGTTTAGTAATTTTTTTAGTAATCTCTAGGTTCACAAAAGGTTAATAGTGTTATACCATATAAAAGATGGTAGAGATAAATGATTAAATCCTCACACCATGTACCGTATGTCACTAATTACTAAGACGAAATGCCGCTAAAAACATATGACTCCTATGTCCTGAACATTTCGTTATATCAGCGAAAATAAAATACTGTTATTTGATTGTTCAGACTTGCTTCATCAAAATTACAAAGAAAATGGACTAGAATAGAAAATACCCTGCGTGTCCATGCCATGGGAATGTCCAAATCCTCGCCCAGTCAAGAAGTTACCGAAACGCAATGCATATAATTACAAGTCCTTGGTAGTGAAGTGCCCAAATACACGCTGTCGGTTTTCATTGTTCACAAACTCATTGGCAATTTCGATCAGGTTGATGGAGTCTGTGAGATTCTTGACGATGAATATTTAAAAAATGTTGAAAACAGGCAACACAAATAGAGTTTACACTGGCGAGGATTTCTTGTTTTATTGCTCGGAAATACGCTAGAACGCCTCTCCGGCCATCTAAGACCCCTGGAGCTTCCGGGGCCTAGGCGGCCCCTGGACCCTCGCCTAATTGTCCTGTGATAGTAGCCCCCCCAATCATGAATTGCTTCCGCCGTGCCTGCATGACCCAGCATATGATTATCAGATTCACAAGTCCCTGCCTTTTGTGTGGGTTACTCAGATTATTCCGACCACCAAAAATCGCGTTAAAATCTAAGTAATCGTGCATGAGCTAATAACCAAATGAAGAAAGAACCAAAAGTCTGAAGCTTTTTTCATATGATAGAACTACATGTACACCTCAGCTGGTTAATACAACACCACTTTTGGATGGCATCCGTAAAGTAACAACAAGAAACATTCTGAATGTATAGTCCGTCTCAAGTGTTCAAAGTCACCCCAGCGTTCAAAGTCACCCCATGTTTACTAGTAACTCAAATAATTTTGCCTAACATACTGGAAGAAGCAAAGCATCCAGGTTTATTTCATGCCCTCTGTTATTATGGACATTAGCAGCCGGACAAGGCATTGGTGAAATTCTTCCCATTTAAAGGGTAATATCCTGGACAAATGACGGACAATATAACATCAGTTATGTTTCGACAGTCTTAGGATCATCTCTCTAATTATTGAATCACGGGCAGTGAAATTTCCCAACATAAAATCTGGTGGTGTTCAAATTTATTAAAACAAGAAGTTGAAAAATAGTACAAAATCATGCAGATAATGCATTATTTCTTTGTTATTTCAAAAGATTTGAGAGATTTATCAAATTCATTAGAACAGCACATTGAATAACAATTTGTCTCCAAAACTGCTTGGCTGTGATTTAATTTTTATAGGGCCTGGGATTAAGTATTAGAGGGAATACCATACACCAAATGGATCCTCTCCCTAATCAGGTCGGGGAAATGTGCCTCTCCAATTTTGGAGGTAAAAAAGATCGTTTTTCTTTAATAACTCAGAAAATATGAACAAAATAGCATGTTTTTTCTAAATGGCGCATAAATTGATATATTATAGTTACATATGTTACACATTTGCCATTAATAGGATTTATAGTTAACTTGTTCGAATGTGTTGAAATGACAATTTGAAAAAACAGACCGCTTTCTATCTTCTGAAGTAGATAGGCAACAATTTCTATAAAAGCACGTAAACCAATGTGAAAATATATCAATGTATGCGCCATTTAAAAAAAATGCTATTTTGTTCATATTTTCTGAGTTATTCAAGAAAAACGACCTTTTTTACCTCCAAAATTGGAGAGGCACATTTCCCCGACCTGCTAATAGCCATATACCTGCCATGACCATTGGATCCACCACAGGATGAATGAAGTGTCCTTCCATGCCAGGATAGCTCTTCTCCACTATAACCTTCCACCATGTGTCACGGGGCACTTTGATCACAATGCCATCCAATGCCTCGATCGCTCGCACTTTGGTTTCTGGGGCATTATCCGGGACGAGAACTCTACAAGGAATGTTACGTTGTTTAGCATTCCACGCCAGACCTTGGGCAAAGTTCCCCGCACTGGCTGTGTATACGCCACCCATAAGTTGGTCCTCCGTTAAGTGACTTATGCCATTGCAGGCCCCACGAAGCTTGTACGATCCAATGGGTTGAAGGTTCTCCAGCTTCAAAAATATCTGAAGAGAAGGATCATTCATTTACGGTACCATAAATATTCAGGAGCCGGGGAGCGCATTTGAAAGTGGGCATGCAGGCTGAACTCTATACAGGCCATGTTAAATGTTGGACTGTAGCCACAACTGTTCCTATCAATAACCTTCGGATGATCATCCGAAGGTTATTGATAGGAACAGTTGTGGCTAGTTGGACTGGTGCCATCTAAGATAGGACTTATAACAGAAAAAAGGGTCGACTTTTTCGGACTAAGGGCTTACTATAATAATATCTGATATCTAGTTTAAACTGAAGTTTCTTTTCATTAGTGAAGAATATTTTGTGGAAAGAAATGACATCCCCAGACTCCGTGTTGGGGGCCATTTACACTACACTAAAGATGAGCAATATTTGACAATATTAGGGGCAAACTACCGCCTCAATCTGCCTTCGCACATTATTGAGAGAATTAAGAAGAGACTATCTATGCATGCACAACCTCCAAACAAGGTTATCTCCCCTTCTGCCAGTCTGGCAGAAGGGGAGATAACCTTGTTTTGAGGTTGTATCTGTGCAGTGACCCGTGACTAAAGCTGAGCAGCTATTGGTTCGTATAATTTCACTTTGCCCTATCTTTTAACCCAGGAGAATATTTTGAACTGGCGATAGTAGACATATTTTTATACAGTATTTGCCAAATTATACATTATTCCAAGCAGGACACTTTCTTTGAATAGCTAGCTGGAAAATATCAATTTTCATACAAAGCTATGGCCCTTCGAATATAGTTTTGCTATATACGTCTGCCATCTTGGACGCGAAAACGTCTCGTTTAGTGTTTTGTTAATTACTCCTGAATCAGGCAGCACTATTTGACCTAATTCATTGCAGCCTAGCTAAGCATGTTTTGCAAGTTGTGGTATGGGGCCATGGGCCTAAACGAGCCCATAATTAGTTATCGAAATGTACTTTGCCTTGCTATTAAGATTGTCAGTGGATTTTGTTTTGAACAAAAATACTGAACATTGTTAATTAAAACTGGTAATCAAAATGTCATACACAGGGTAGAATCAAATACTATTCTGTCGAGTATATCTGATAATTCGTGAACTGAAATGTTTTGGTTCTAGGCTAAGTGAATAATTCACATCCAGCAGCGATTAATAGAACGGACATATGCGGAGAGTAATCCTGCTTAGAGTTCGGGAAAATATAGTACATATGTGCAAAATTATTGTCAGTTAGGCCTATCACTGCTTTAAAATAATCTCCCAGGTTAAAAGATAGTGAAAATATATGAACCAATTGCTGATCAGCTGTAGGCCTATTAATAGTCAAGATTACTGCACATTCGCAACTTCTCGGGGATCTCCGGTTTGAGATGTCCCTCGAAGGCCATTGACGCCATATTGGACTAGAGTGTGGTCACGTGTGTTTCGGTCTGTCAGGGAACTGTCAGTGACGTCACGGGAATTATATCTTGCCAATACGTGGCGTGTGTACCATTTAAACTGATGGTTTTCTATTGAAACGTGCTTCGAATGAAAAGAATAAACAGTTTTTAGAATATCTGACGTAAATCAGAGACTCGCAGGGAAATATTTGCTGCTCGGGGATTAAGGCTTCCGCGAGAGTGATTGGGCTTCGGAGCCATGCGTATTAAACCGTTCCGGCGCGTCACATCTGGAGATTCATAGGAAATTCATGTTGTCGTCCCCCGAGCGTAGAATCAGTCCCCTTCGTAGATTTCCGCTCGGGAGTTCCGAATGGATTACTGCACAGACAGGCATAACCAATTAAGTTGTCATGTCTTCTTTCGTTCCATCCCTCGAGTGTATTGTGAGCTGTATGCCAATGCAATTCAATTTTATTGTGCATGAGGCAGGGCACAAGTAACATATAAGAACATTACAATAATTAATTTGGAAGTTACGGCAGGGCAGGTAATATGGCAAGGCTTCGGTGTATGATCTCTCATTGAAAAGGTAATATCCTGGACAAAAGACTGACAATACAACTTGCAGCAGATCCTTTGTCAATTATATTTCGTGAGTCTTACACCAAATCGTTGCCAAGGGACTCGTAGTTGGTCGGTTATTAATTATGATATTAATATTTGTATATACTCTCCTCCTACTCTATTATATTTATATATACTCTCCTCCTACTCTATTATTAACCGACCAACTACGAGTCCCTGTGATCGTTGCCGGTAATGTAGCTTAAGGGAGTAGAGGACGTTCATTTCCCTGCTCTTATGGAGCTACAACATGGTCATTTGTGAAATTTTTCAAAACAAGCTGAATTTCCTAACAAAAGTACCCAGACATATTAAAATGGAATAAAAATCAACAAAAGACACAACACAACCATTTATGCGTTTTACTGGTGGTTCGATAGTGTGATGGGACGGACCAAAAAATTGGCATTTTATATTCAACGGTTGGAGGGTGCAAAGTGCTCCATAGGGTAAAAATTATTCCTCCGGAATATCCCCAAATTCACTCTTATTCACTTTCAACTAAAACAAAACTTCTGAATGGCTAATAAATTGAACTTCAATAACATTATCCACACCCACCCCGATTCCCCACCCCCACCCCTCCTGGAAATAGGACTGAAAAGGCTCCGTTTATCTGTTATACCGCTAATATTTTCTAAGAAAGTATGGTGTCCCCCTGTTTTTATTACATATTTAACAAGCACTATATGTGTTTATTATTATATAGCAAAATGGGGAAAATTTGACCTTGGAAAGTTTGATTTATTGAGCATAAAAGAAGAAAAAATTCAAATTTCCCTATGTATTCAGTGTTATGGCTTTTAAGTGTTATACATGCATTTGGCTGCCATATTTTTTTATTTTTAACGAGTATGGTGACCCCATATTTTTTTTTGATGGATCATGTTCTCCTAACCTCATGAAAAAATCCTGAAATTTAAAAAAACTTTCAACCTCTAGAAATGAACGTCCTCTACTCCCTTAAGTGGGCGTGGCACTTTGTCCTCTTCGACAATTCCGTGAGATGCACCCGAACCTTTTTGTCAGCACATTCGTGATTGAGAGGCACGATCGGTGTCCTAAACACTTTTCCTTTAAGATACTTCTGTGCCGATTGTATATCCGCCAATGTGACAGTTGTAGAAGTGCCCGACATTTTCTCACAGTCAACGTGACGCCCTTGGTACGGCCTGGGACTCGTCCCAGGTACGGCGTACAGCAGCTGTGAATTTTTGTCCAATCAAATCGGCTGTGATACTTCAGCCCGATTTATCTGAAAACAGGAAGCAGCGTGTTACACGTTTTCATTTGACGTTTCGTCCTACCGTACTGTCACTGTAGGTATCTTTTCTTTCTATTTTTAACGGCTTATTTTCAGTACCATAGGTTTTACTGATTAAGGCCCAGTTCTAATACTATATCGCGGATAGGTGTGACGAAACAGTTCTAATACTATATCGCGGATAGGTGTGACGAAATTTGGGGTCCAAGTAATCGTCATGTATGGAGCCTAACTTTCATGAGAAGAAAGAATTTTAGCCGGGCGCAGTCAAACACAGGTAGCAGTCCTTGTATATCGGAGGACAAATATTGCGAGATGTATATATGGGGTGGCACTGGAGGCCATATTGGGTCTAAGTATAAGTCTTATCTATAGAGACCTCCCCCCTCCCCCAACCTTTCCCTAACCCACCAAGGACTGCTGCCTGTGCAGTCAACATGGTCAAAGTAGAGCCAAGGCATCTGAAATTAAACAGTAGGCTGGTTCATTATATACTAAACAGCAACCGTATTTTGAGAGAACCCACATACTACTAAACTGTATATTTTCTGAAAGAGAAGGCTCTCGCCATGAAGCCGAGACACTGACCGAAATCTCTTCCATATCTCTTTAGCATTGGAAAAATTTTGAATAAATTTCGACCTGAAGTTACCAATATTATCATAAATGTATACAGTAATTGTCCTTGGAATAGTAATTTAATTTGATCTATATTGATCATATTATCACCTATATCAATACTTAAAACCTGCCCTATGTTAGAGATAGGAAAGACAGAGATTCCCCTAATGCCCTGTATAATTTGGCATGATAATGGGAGACAACCCTTAGGTTGCACTCATCACTGCACGACTTGAAAAACAGCGCTCATATTCTATAGCTATTCACGCTCCAGTGTGATGTGAGTGAGAAGGTCTGAAAAATACCTATTTTTGATATGATCTCCCTAGTGCAAATCATTGAAAGAAATGACGGACACATATTTCTCTTGTAATTGCAGGTGCTTAAAAATGGTAAAGTAACGAGCATAATGAGGTGGGTTCATTCCACCACCTTGAACACGATCTACGCACGACTGTCCCAGAATGGCAGATCAACGTTTCGGCTGAAGAACACTTTGCCATTCCTCGGTTCGCACTGTGCTTGTCGAGACACCGTACCACTCACTGATCCAGATGTGCGTCGAGATTCATTCAGGAGAAACCTGGCCTCACTTTCAAACCATGAACATGGTGAACAGACTCGTCCAGAACAAAAGCACCTGGGCCAGTTCGTGACTATATACCGATTCTCTTACATCGTCCATCTCAGAATGTTGTGTAGACTGAAGCTGTTTCAGACTGGGCTTCTACTGCTGGGGTTACCTCCCATGTATTATCTCAACACTGTAGGTATCGTCTCCACACCCTTTCTCTGTACCTTCTTGGGATTGAGTATTTTTTCCGGGATCATCCTTTACATCATGGGGCAATACTTTCGTCGTGCTATAGGGATGATCAGCGTCGATCCGTCAATGACATCAGTACGCGTTTCTCACTTGACTTTCTGGGGGAATCGTAGAGATATCTTTATGGATACCAAAGATATCGTACCACTGGGCGACAGGAAAGTAAACATGAATGACATATACATTCCTTTCACGCGCTACAGTACAAAATCTGTACTTCACCTGTTTCAGAAACACGGAGTCCTGGATGAAGAAAAATTCCTACAATTGATTGGATGAAAAATTTTTTTTAAAAAACCAGACCAGTGAAAATTTGAGAATCTGAAATGAATAAGTTTTTGAAAAATGAGATCAAGAAACTGTGTGACTTGCTAGTTTTTAGTTGATGTGTTTTTCTCTTGTTACTGATTAATGTATGTGTATTGTTTTATAAATTTGTAATGATTCAATTAAAAGAAGTAAAATTTCATACCTTGAAACAAGAGAAAAAGGGTGTGATTGAATATATTGAAACAGTAGACCTTTTGAAGGTAAAAAAAAAAAAAATAGCCCAATGGGCTCCAATACCCCTCAGATATCACTTATTGTTTACATTCAGCAATCATGCATTGCATAAGATGTATTTTTAGAACTTTGACATTTTAGTATAGGTTAACAGAAATGTGATCTAGAAGGGTTGACTGCAGTTCTCTCATTTTAGAAATACATACGAAATTGAGCCAGGTCAGCTTTTGCCAAGGACTTAAATTAATGGGAAATATTTGGTGCGGAGGTTCTGGTAGTGCATGACCATATTCTTACCTCTACATATATTCTTCTATATAGGTCAACATCAGCTCAAGTAATTTGATCTTGGAAATATATAGTAAGGTTAGTCATCTCCAATAATTTTCTGGTCTATTCTAACTTAATTGCATATGGAACATGAATTCAGAAAGCTTAGACTTAACATATGGAATTTGACCTTTAGAAAATAGGTCAAGATCAGTGATATTCAATAGACTTCAGGTCCAGGCATATGTGGTATAAATTTGGACAATGTAGATATAATCCTTAATGAAATATTGTACTAAATAGAATCTGACCTGGATAAAATAGGTCAAGGTCAGTCATCTTCAGCACACCTTTGGACCATTGCCAGATACATAGTATTAATTTCGAAAGCCTAGCTATTTCTTCATGTTATATCATACAAAACATGATATGACCTTGAAAAAATAGGTCAAGGTCTGTCAACTGTGGTAGGCTTCTAGTACATCACCAGTTGCATATGTAATATAAATTTGGAGACCCTAACTTTAATCCTTCAAAAAATGTAGCAAAACTAGAATTTGACCTTGATAAAATAGGTCAAGGTCAGTCATTTTCAGCAAATCTCTGGATCATCCCCAGATGTATATATATAGTATTAATTTAGAAAGCCTAGCTGAATTTCTTCATGTTATATCATAATAAACAGTATATGACCTTGAAAAAAAACAGGTCAAGGTCGGTCAACTGGGATAGGCTTCGAGTCAACCACCAGTTGCATTTGTAGAATGAATTTGCAGACCTTAGCTTTAGTCCTTCAAAAAATATAGCAAATACTAGAATTTGACCTTGATAAAATAGGCCAAGGTCAGTCATTTTCAATAGGCTTCTGACTCTTCAGATGCTTATGGGGTATGAATTTAAAATACCCGACTAAGCCTTCTTGAGATATCTTGGGTCAAAATTTTGCTCGAGAGATAAAAACTGATGTTTTGAGAACATTTACTCTTATCTGCTGAAAAATAGAAACTGCTGTACTAGATCTTGTTATTAGATACGAAATAGCGGCTGATAGCTACACCTTAATTGAGCATTCACTGCTACTGTTTGTTGCAGCAGATGTGGAGGAAATCTCCTGGGCTGACTAAAAATATATCTGTATACTGATGGACGCCAAATCATGGTGCTCCTATAAGACCAATCTGATTAAAATCAGATCTACAAAAAACTCTTACTCGACACTCATGTGGATCTGGGATCAAGACTTCGTTATTTGTGTTCTGAGTATTGATCATTTACAGAGCTTCTCCACGATGAAGGAATATATGATTCTATTAATGTTAATCTAATGTTAATGTTAATCATCATGGTTTCCGGAGAATAAAATAATAAAATTAAATACACCGTACATGAGTACACCTGTCACCCCCTCGCTGCAAAGTCAGACAGGCCAGTCTGATGTGTGACCTTGATCTGCTGAAAGCTGTTTTTGAACACGAAAACCCATACCTTGGTTCCAGATCTTAAAATCCGTGACCGATCGGGTTTTCATCCGATTGCTATTCAGGGGTCGAAATTTACACCTGTCTACCTGTCTCTGACAGGTAATTTTTGAAAGAGACAGGTAGAGAAATAAAGTACCTGTCTCTATTGACAGGTAGCCAATAATTTTGTTTTGGTGTTCAAAATATATCTTCAATAAAATTCATTCAAAACACCTGCTAATAAGTGCAAGTAAACAAGGTGTCATTAATTGATTAGTGTCTTGCAACATCTAACTTTGTCATTAATCTCGAGTTACATGTACATTGTATGTGACAATTTCAACGATTGCATGTTCAGGTAATTCTTAAAGGTGACAGGTAAACATTTTGGTCACCTGTCTCGTATGACAGGTAAAATATTTTGAATATTTCGACCCCTGGCTATTACACAAATACATTGGTGAATGGTCAACAATTGAATTTAATTATAAACGGAAGTAGTATGAGAATACTGATGTGAATACCCTACTTCTTAAATTTTCGAACAGCATTTTTAGACTTAAAAGCAGAAAAGAACAATCTTTATGTCAACTGAAGCTAAATATTGTGGCACGGATAGGTTATTTAGCCCAAGAACTGAAGACCGCTAGTGAAATTTGCTAAATTTTAGCAGATTTTCAATTTTGCTATCTGAATAATTAGAAGAAATTTGGTCCATTTATTCATCGCAGCCCATTTGTCACTGAACAGATCACCATACAATCTGGACTCCCTGAGCAAAAAAATGCGGTCCACAAGTTCAGTATGGGTCAGAGACATGATGATCGGCAATTGTCACTATATCGAGTTAGGGTTCTGGGAAGTCTAGGTCACTTAATTACTATCGAGTTAGACCGTTTGAGAAGGTATCGACTTACAGAGTTCGGGAAGGTCTACGTCATTTACTATCGAGTTGAGAGTTTGGGACGGTTTACGAGTGTTGCCGTAAACTCCGCAGCGAAGTCACCAACTGACCTCGCTCTAGTTTTTAATCGGATTAATTTATACCAAATTATGAAGATTTTAAACATGTTTGATCTGTGTACTGTTTCTCAGAGGTAAATCCTTGGATTCTGGTATTGGGGGAGGGGTTGGGGGGGGGGGGCACAAAATATGACTGTCCAGTAAGAGCCAGTGCAAGAGGCTTAATGATCAATGCATTATTTGACATGACCATTGTCACTTGTCACTTACTAACAAGTTACAGATTTGAGGAAGGTCTACATCACATTTGACTGAGTTCAGGAAGATCTATGTCACTATCGAGTTACAGAGTTCGGGAATATCTGTCGCTTTTTTGAGTTACAGAGTTTTGGAAGGTCTATGTGACCTATACAGAGTTAGGGAAGGTCTACGAGTGCTGCCCCAAACTCGACAGCGAGGTCACCAAACAACCTTCAGATATGAAAACAGTCCGATCTAGTTTTAAATCAGATTGATTTATACCGAATTGTGAAGAATTTCAGATCTCTGATCCATTGTATTGTTTCTCAGAGGAAAAGCCTTGGATTTTGGTAGAGGGTTGTACAAAATATTGATTACTGTTACAGAATCAATACAACTGATATGATGCTTAAATTTGCACCATGTGTACCTAATATTAAAATCCTCGCACGGTTCAACTTTTTCTGAGGTAAGACATCATTTTAATCAGGCCAGAGGAAAATTCTTCTTCCTAATGCCTGATTAGGAGAGTGTGATAATGTCTTAACCCTACCTGGCCGAAATGGCCCCCACCCAACCAAACTTTCTGCGCTATCTCCGGAACGACAAAAATTGGAGAGCTGAAACTCCGTGACTTTATAGTTTCTCATATTGGGGTCATTTTGAGCCTATTTGCATAACCCCCCGAGCAGAGGATCATGGGAAAATTCAAGATGGCGCCCACGTGGGTCACAGAAAAGTGATGTTTTTGTCATATTTCTTCAAAATTTCTGCTTTTTCGCGATGAAAAGCGGACAAAAACTATTTTATTTCACATCACATTAATATTTACTAATTTATCATGCAGTTTTTGCGGAGAAATTGCATAAATAAAGAAACCAAAAAGGCCATCTTGGATTTTTTGACATTTTCTGGTAGAGCTTGATCCAAGGGTATAGTGTGGTAAGTTGCAGCCCCCTAGCTCAAGGGGTAAGAAAAATAATTAGGGGGGCATTTCGCCCAGGTCCCAAAAAGCCCAGGCCAGATAGGGTTAAAGGAGAACTCTCCTCAATGTCATTTCACTTCAGGAATTTTCTCTGTAGATATGCGCCATGAAATGAGGTGTTCCACAGAAATAATCCATTTGATGTGGTAATTGTCCCCCGCTACTTAGTGGGGGGGACTAAGAAACACTGGTGTCCGTAATTCCGTTATTCCGTAAGATTTTCTTGTCCGGACAATAACTCGTGAACGATTTAACCGATCAACTTCAAACTTGGAGTGTGCCTTGACATTGGCGAGAGGATGGTTGGGATTGTTTTTCAGCAATGTGCGTAATCTAATATGGCCGCCGTCCGCCATATTGGATTATAAGCAGTTGGATCTTAGATTTTCTTGTCCGGACAATAACTCGTGAACAATTTAACCGATCAACTTCAAACTTGGGGTGTGCCTTGACATTGGTGAGAGGACGATTGGGATTGTTTTTCAGCAATGTACGTAATCTAATATGGCTGCCGTCAGCCATATTGGATTATAAGCAGTTGGATCTTGTCCGGACAATAACTCGAGAATGATTCACCCGATCTGCTTCATATATGGGGAATGCCTTGACATTGTTGAGAGGAGGATTAGGATTGTTTTTCAAGGACGTGCTTAATCGAATATGGCCACCATCAGCCATATTGGATTTCATTGGATTTTAAGCAGTTTGATCTTGTCCGGACAATAACTGGAGTACGATTCAACTGATCTACTTCAAACTTGGGGAGTGCCTTGACATCGGTGAGAGGACGGTTGGGATTGTTTTTCAGCAATGTGCATAATCCAATATGGCCGCTGTCAGCCATATTGGATTATAAGCAGTTGGATCTTGTCCGAACAATAACTCGAACGATTCAACCAATCTAGTTCATACCTGGGGAGTGCCTGGACATTGCTGAGAGGAGGATTAGGATTGTTTTTCAAGGACGTGCTTAATCCAATATGGCCACCATCAGCCATACTGGATTTCATTGGATTTTAAGCAGTTTGATCTTGTCCGGACAATAGCTGGAGTACGATTCAACTGATCTATTTCAAACTTGGGGAGTCCCTTGACCTTGGTGAGATCCCGGTTAGGATTGTGTTTCATTAACGAGCATAATCCAATTTGGCTGCCATCTACCAGCAATATTGGATTATGTTGCATTTTAAGCAGTTGCATCTTGTCTGGACAACAACTCTAGAATAATTCAACTGATCGACTTCAAACTTGCAGTTTGGCTTGACATCGGTGAGAGGACACTTGTCATTGCTTTTCAGTTACCTGTGTAATCCAAGATGGCCACCATCAGTCATCTTAGATTTTCAGCATTTAGATCTTGTCTGGACAATAACAACGATTCAACCAATCTACTTCAAACTTAGGGAGTGCATGGACATTGGTGAGAGGACAGTTGGTATTATGTTTTATGGATGTGCATTATCCAATATGGGTGCCATCTGCTGTATTAGATTATGTTAAGCTCATCAGCGATATGTCTATTTTCAAATCATACTCTACATCAATGATATGAGATATCATCGACCAAAAAAAATCGACCATAGAGGTCCATGGCCCCCGCAGCAGCAGTGCCAGTTATGGTGGATGAACTGGTGCTGCTAGCGGGGGACATGGATAATCCACCATAACTGGCACTGCTGCTGCGGGGGCCATGGACCTCTATGGTCGATTTTTTTTGTTCCATCATATTCATTAGGCTTCTGACCTAGACTGTAGTACTCTGTTAAATTAAGCTCATGAGATATTAACAGTGATAGTGTACTGTTCCAGCTGTCTCCCCTTCAGTGATTGATCATTCGACCCCGCCATTTTAAACTAAGACGAGCATTCTCATTGGATCACTATATATAGGAGCCACCCCAATCTTCATACACAACCACGTGACTGTCTCAGTTGACCGATGACATAGCGCTGCCTCGTTTTCGATTTCAAAATCTAGTGTCGAACTGGGAAAATGTTGTTGTTGCTGCATCAGCCGATCATTGGCCCTCCGTAGAAGGGTCCAATACTATAGGCTAGCTTCTGACCTATCGCCAGTTTATGTTACATGAATTTAGAAAGCTTGGCTATAATCCTTCAAGAGATATTGAGTTTAGCAAGCAAGATGGACAGACGGACAGATGCATCAAGTGAGTGAGTGAATAGAATTTAACCTCGCTTTCAACAATATTTCAGCTATATCGCGACGAACCAACTAAGCACCACCCAGCCAAGTTGCATTCCTGCTATTTCAAAGACAGATGCGTCAAGCAGATACACTTCGGCCAAAAATCAATATGTAGACTTCTCTGCCATCACAATTCACATCAAGTCGGAACTGTACTTTTAGCATAAACACAACAATTTTCAATGATTTACTGTATTTTCCACCACAGTAACATTGAGCTCTGACCTTTTGACGTCAAAACACCTGGGTTCCTCTTTGACCTATGGGTAAAGGTATACCCAAAGTTTGGTACCAATCCAGGACCTGGAACTGGAGATATCACACAGACAGATGGACAGACAGACAGACAGAATTTCTAATCATGATCGCAATATACGACCTCGTATAAAAAAGATCCCAGAAACTTCAGATATCGTACACCCAAACATTTGACTACGGTAATTCCCCTAATAATTCGATCACCGGAAGTGCAACTAAAATGGCTTATATCTGAAAATATTCTTGATGGTACCATCTACAAGGTGTCACATTTTTTCATTATATGGCTTTTCTTCAGTTTTAATGAAGAATGGGAATGTTACTTTTTCTCTGTGTTTGAATAACAGAGTTGAAAAGTGAACTTCCTGTGATTGAATTATTAGGGGAATTACCGTAAACTTGATACTTGCTATCCCAAATTAGGAAGAGATGATGTAAATTTGACCTGCAGACCTGTGAATTTGATGGATGCATAATTTTGGCGTGTAACAATAACAGGCCAATTTTGGCCAGGGGATAAATAGTTAAGTGATGAGGATGGACGAGTCAGACCTTGTAGGATATGGTACATCAAGAAATGAGTACGCGCAAAGTTTCTATAACCTTTTTGTCAGAATTTCTGAGTTTGTGGAATAAGACTATCGGAAACTGCTAGATTAACCATTTTAAATTCAGACTGGTAAAAATTAGCCGATCATCCGAATGCATGGCACGATCATACATACACTCTTCTTCACATAGCCAAGCTGTAACAATACAAGCTATGTAAATTCAGACATGTCCGAAATGATCCGTGGAACACCACCTCGATGCTATCACAAGCCTTGAACGAAGACTTCCAGCAGTGTTGGAAAGAAATTATCCCATGGTGGGCCTCGAAGTGTCCCCATCACAAAATAGAAACACATTTTTCCCCTGTGAACTACTGCCACTTTTATTTCTTTCAAATACTTTTGGCCTTTTGTGATATAATTTTTATTTCTTCAGAAAAACAAAGCAGCATGCACCATGAGTGTGTAGCAAATTCACACAATTCAGTCTGCTCTTGCACAGCATCCCATCATCTTGCCCCTCGTGTACTGGCTTGCCTGGTGTTTCCAGGTCAAATATTCAGAAACAAATAATTTCACTGGCTCAGTTAAATGTACTAAGCAGATCTGACATATGCTTGGTGAAGCTGGCATCAGGCAAAATACACTGTGAATCAGGTCAATCTAAAGGAGCATAATTTAATGTAATGCAAACTTCCCTTAACTTGGTAAGATGCAATTTATAATCATGTATGCATGATCAAAATTCTCAAAAAGCTGATAATTTAGATGAATATAAAGGAGAACTCTTTCGCCGATGGAATTGCTTGCCGACAATCTTGTGTTCCCAACATAATGAAGTTACGTAATAATACGTATTTGCTGCTCCCATCGAGTATAGTTAGCTAGAACGTAATCTTTATCAAATTCTCTTGGCAAGGTACCAATAATACATTGTGGATGGCTCATCATGGTTAAGTGGGAAGAATGTGCATGAAGTCTAGAATCGACAAAGCTCCGTCATGTCCGTAGTCACAGAGCCATGTGAGCAGCTGTTCTCATGTACTCCCTCTCACAGCATTTGTCCAAGGATAAACACGGGAGTTTACGATCTGTCAAGACAGCAGTTGAATGATTTGTCTGGCTCGCTCCAGCTTCTCATGTGGGACCTCTGAAAAACAGACAGATATTGTACCAGTACATACAGTGACAGGTCCACCTTAAAAGACAATACTGTAAGGTTTATTTACTTGTGAATTCTGAATCTACTAAAAAATGTAGGACTTGTTGAATACCCTATTTCTTCTAATTTTTCGAACCACGTTTTTAGACTTAGAAGCAGAAAAAAAGCATCTTAAGTTAACTGAGGTTAAATACAGTGGCATGGATATGTTATACATCCCAAGAACTGAAAAGACACTGAGCTAGTAAAATTTGTGGAATGTAAGAATCTCTGCAGATGCCTGAAGTTAATTTTTGCTGTCTGGATAATTGGAAGAAATAAGGTACAATGTGCATGTATACTTGTGTGTCAATGGTACAGAACATCATATATTTGACAAAAAAATAACTCTTCATCTCACAAATAGCGGGTGCACATCTTCGAAGCATGTTTAAGAAGCCTGCAAAGTTTTAGAACATCCAGTCAAAACTCCAGCACTGTACAGTGTAGTTGAGTATGCAATTAGGTACATGGGTTTTTCTAGCACAAAATTTTTAATATACTCCATTCCCAAATTAAAGTGATCGTAAACCCTCAGGTATAGTTTCCATCAAATGAAAGACCATTGCGAACAGTGGGGGAAAATATTTATTGTAATTTTTACGATTTTATTACACAGAGTAAACTGCAAATAAAGCATGGTATTCTATGGTGGTCCGTTGCAATCATATCTAGGTCCAGTGACATCACACTGCCTCAATACATATATTTCAAACTGTGTATGCACTTTCCATTGTTTGATTCAAGCGTAAAGTGTGTATATTTTGAGTTTCAACAGTACACAGACTCACTGTTCCAATGTGCATGTTTCACCAAAATGGGGGAAATTAAATGCAACATTCAAATTCACTTGACATCTCCCAGATTTTGGTGAAACATGCACATTGGAACAGTGAGTGTGTTGAAACTCAAAGTATACACACTTTACGCTTGAACCAAGCATTGGAAAGTGCATACACAGTTTGAAATATAAGTATTAAGGCAGTGTGATGTCACTGGACCTAGATATGATTGCAACGGACCACCATAGAATACCATGCTTTATTTGCAGTTTAGTCTGTAATAAAATCCTAAAAAATTACAATAAATATTTTCCCACACTGTTTGCAATGGTCTTTCATTTGATGGAAACTTTACTTGAGGGCTTACGATCACTTTAAGGTACATGTACACTCAACAAATTAGATTTTTCAGGTGTTTTAATCTAAAAATGCTATGAAACTAAATTTTTCTTGAATTTTCATCGCAGAAGTTTAATAAATGCTGATGCAGGTTTCATTCATCAATTTTTCTTCTTTTTTTTCAAACACACATGAAATAAGGCCCTACTGAATTCTTCTGTAATTTTACACTCAATAAGAATGAAAGTAAAATTCACTAAACTTCTATAGTTCAATTGGAATCGACAGAGGCAAAGGGCAATAATTCCATGACTGCAGTACCGAAGTACACCTTTGATTTTTAGAGTGTATTGTCTAGTCAAAGGTTTCAAAAATAGAACAGGCCTGCAATTGCCAATATTGAAGTGTTTATGTACATGTATCCATGCACTTCCGTGAGTTCAAACTAAAATTAAAATAAATAATAGAACATGTAACCATTACGTTGTCCTGTTTTCTCTGTTCTAAAACAGTGAAATTATGGTGATCAAGTATATATGTAGGCCAATACACTCACATTTTCACCCCACCCTGTGGGGCCTATACTTACCATGACCTGAACCCCATGTTCTGATAAGAATAGACCTCAGCTCCACGGAGAGCTTATCGTGAGAGGCGACTGATTGGGGCCACCTGTGGGGTTCCTGGGTGTGAAAAGGAATAGGACCCTACCTATGTGGTTTCCGATTGTGAAAAAGAATATGAACCAAACGTTGTGATATGACTGAAATGGTGTTGAAAACGATGTTAAATCATATGCACTCACTCACATTTTCACCCACTCTTATTGACCCCGACAGTGCAGACAAGTATGTGTGAGTGTGGAGGTATGCTGTTAACATCTGAAGAAAGAAAATCAATGCTGTGAAACTAAATTCTCATATAAATTTTATTTTCCAGTCCGGCAAATTTTGTTTTTTTACATGAAAGAGGAGGGTCAATAAGAGTGGGTGGAATGTAAGGGTATAGGCGTACATATATAGGTGACGAAAGTTCACCATTTCAGAACAGAGAAAACAGAACTATGCGATGATTACATGGGTATTCAAATTGTTTCATTGTTATATATTTTGATTTTTATTTGAGCACACTGAAGTTGTTGGATACACTTTCCTACACAATACATAAGCAAAACTAAGGCATACATTTCATTTTGTCAGCGAAACGAACTCCTGTAAATTTGTGCCAAAAAATGCCGGGATCTTGACAAAAAATTGAACACTTTCAGCTATGAATTATATACCCCCCAATTAAGGAGTATCGAGCCAAATAGCAAGAATCCCATTAAACTGCCACATTTCCTGGACCTGCATTTGCTTCTTTGGATTCAAATGAACACCCCACTTGTGAACTTCATGATCTACTGTGGGAACCCGAGATAAACAACCATGTGAAAAATTTGGTCTGGCATTTTTAAGAGAACACAACAACAACCCAAATATATAAGAACACGCCAACAACCCAATGCCCTTTTGACACCGATATGAGTGAGCGGGTGAATAGAATTTATCGTCGCTTTCAACAATATTTCAGCTATATCGCAACGAAGCAACTATAAGCACCACCCAGCCAAGTTGCGTTCCTGCTACTTAAAAGAAGAAATCTTTGAAGCAGCATGGAACCATCCACCCTCTAAAACACTGAGGACAGCACACAAGACACAGACAGGATGCTTACATGGTGCAATAAAGACAAGCTAAGTGATTACAGTGCTAGACATCACATTATCAAGTTCCTGTTGCTTCTCAGCGAAATGGATTGAAGCAACAGGAACCCATATGAATCCACAATACAACTCTTTTAGGGAATATGCTTTCAAAGGTTTCAGGGGGATGTCTGTTCTCAATCTGGCATGTCTGGTAAGGGGAGTGTTCGGGGGAGGGGTGGGACACTCTTGGGGGATGGGTTGGAGAAGACCTGGGTGCCCTGTAGTGTAGTTTACCGGACAAGTTACTTGGGTAGGTAGGCTCCAAATTTTTTTTGGGTCATTTATGATTAATATTCAAAGTTTGACGTTTGACTTGGCTACTGGTTCATTCACTGTATCCTCAAATGAGCATGATCTGTACCACTACAGGAGCCTGTTTTGCTAAACTGCACAAATTTCTGCTCACTGAACCTAATCTAGCCTAAACAGGTCTCAATCGACCTAAACACAGTCTCTTTTGGATAAACAAATCTGTCCAGAAAGCATTTAGCCAGTTTAGGCTGATCTGCCAGCAAATCAAGCTAACTTTTCTCAACACTGCAGGCCACCAGATTTCCAGCCCACATGTGGTTCCCCTGTCAATCATGTCCTTGAAGTAGTGGAGACCTCTGTTAATGACCACAGAATAGAAACCAGATGTGCAAATATTATGACGGGATAAAAAAAAATCATAGGATTTGTTAGCTCAATAATTTGACAAACACTTGCATCTATTTTATGAATTCCATATATCTACAGAATGAATTATTTGTTTCCAATGAATTCAAATATGAACTGTGATTCTAGGAATTTGATTTATGTTCTCATATGCAAGGGATGTGGGAAATAATACATAGGTGAAACAGGAGATACAGACCAACAGCCTATATAGCTGATGTGATTATATTTGATAAAGTACATGTAGATGTGACTGAGCTGTGAACTAAGCAGTTCACCACGGAAACCACTTAATGATCAGACTGCAGAATGGTAGGCCTACTCTGAACTTTTTGTTGCATGATGTCCATGATGTTGTGAAGTACAATTTATGTATAGAATAATTTAAATGAATTAATTAATAACTTGATCATCAATCGCATAAAATTTCTGCATGGAACTAACAAAAAATCCAGCTAACAATTGAATTGAGAATATTCCACAGAATTCCATAACTTTCACAAGTATATCTCCATAAAAGCTCTGCATTCACTTTAAATCTTGGCGGGCAGGAACAGATATTCTGTGAAGTTTTCACCTGAATTAATTCAAGTAAATAAATTGTACTTCACTACATGGACATCATGCAACAAAAAGTTCACAGTACCATTTTGCAGTCTGATTATTAAGTGGTATCTGTGGTGAACTTCCCAGCTCAGTCAAATCTACTTCATCAAATATAATCACATTAGGCTGTTGGTCTGTATCACCTGTTTCACCTATGTAGTATTTCTCACATCCTTTGCATATGAGAACAAATCAAATTCCTAGAATCACAGTTCATATGAATTAATTTGAAATGCATAGTTGGTTCTGTAGATATATGAAATTCATAAAATAGATCCATGCAAGTGTTAGTCGTATTGTTAAGCCAACAAATCCTTTGACTTCAACATATTTGCACATGTGGTTGCTATTCTGTGGTCATTAACAGAGGTCTCCAGGCCACCACTTCAAGGACATGATTGACATGTGGGCTGACCCTGTTAATACTGTTTAGCCAGGAAATCTGGTAGCCTGGAGTGTTGAGAAAAGTTAGCTTTATTTGCCTGTAGATCAGACTAAACTGGCTAAACACTTTCGGGACAGATTTGTTTATCCAAAAGAGACTGTGTTTAGGTCGATTGAGACCTGTTTAGGCTAGATTAGGTTCATTGAGCAGAAATTTGTGCAATTTAGCAAAACAGGCTCCTGTAGTGATGTCATATTCAATGACGTTTTGTGACAAATGCTCCTCACAATACACACTAGCAAGGACATGTTTCGTGTGCATAGGGGGCGTTTCTCGAGTGGTTATAACTCTGAACAATACTTTCCTACTTTTCAGTAGTGATTTTCTCCCCTGGTAGGAATGGTAAAAAAAATTCCGGATCGACGCCAAAGCTAGGGACAGTCGGGTAACCAAAACTTTTTTCACTAGGCCTTATCAAATGGGCATTTCCCAGCTACAACAGTTACCTTTCGTTTCACCATCTGAGTCTTCTGCCGTATTCACTATATCTTCTGCTTGTTTCTGTGTCATCTCCCTCGATCGACCTTTCAAAGCCTCCAGGTAGAGTAAGAGAGTCTGGAAATTGTCTTCATTTACCTGTAACGTGTTGGAAAATATCCATCATATGTAGTACATGTTATCATAGTCACAAGACCTTCATGCAGCAAGTGAGTCATCTGTGTTGACAATTTTTGCATGTGCAGTTGTTCTAACAAGGCTTTCCATTTTTATGGGTACCGTACCCCAACACTGAAACTGAAATGTACAAGTAAATACATTTCAGATGAAAATTTCCATCATTACTGGGTACGGTAGCATCCATTACTGATTCTACAGCATGAGCTTGTTGCTAATGTCATTTTTGTCTTGTCCTGCAAAATTAAAAACTGTACGAAGAATTCATAGGGGCACCAGTTTATTTTCATCTTATGCAATTCATTGATATGTTTCAGATAGTAAGGTACAGGGCACATTGTTTGTGCACGATATTTTGCTGATGTCATTTTTTTTTAAATTCCGTCAACGATTGACGGAAACGGGAGTTAGTGGACTAGGTTATGGTGGAATCTACCATATACCATCAATATATGTCACCATGGAGGTTACATCATGTGCACACTAAATTTCCGAACCCTCTATCATCCAGGCCAGAAAAGGTTAACTCAAACTACTTCAGACTCGAGAAAGAAAACTTTTATCTTGATCGGGAAGGTCCAGTCTACATGTATAAGAAAATGGATGTTGCCAAAATTCACAAACAAAAAATACTCAATTACCGTACACTAATATCTTAAAATTCACCCCGTAGAACTACTTAAGATTTGATACCCATTTCTTTTACGAGGAATTTCACACAAAAATGTTTTAAATTGTTAAGGCCCAACTTTTGGCCATCTTCGGATATTATTCGACCTCGAAATGACCTGATAATGACCTCAAATTGCCAAAGTTGTCTTAGTATCCACCCTACCTTGATACATACTGCATACAAAAATAAATAACAAACAGTGCAAAATATATGAAATAATTTTCCCTCATTTTTGACCTCAATTCACCCGTAAAGTGACCTTAAAATGACCACAATTTCAATAATTAATGAGCTAGCCATACCTGTTTTAAGACCTTACAGTACATAAAACCAATTTAGTGTGGATAACCATTGGTAACAAACACTCTCACACTACTACGACAAAACAAATTCCGGGAGAGTGATCAACAACTCTCGCAAATTTGACAAACACGAGACCGTGCGTAAGCTATGCACGCTTTGTAAGACGGGGCCACAGAATTGTAAAATACATAGCTTGACATTGAAAGAATTTAGTTTTTAAATTTCACGAAGTAAACCAAAACCAGTACCTTTTTTGCATCATACATGTTATGCAGCAGCCAGACCTGACGAACTTTCTGGAACTTCCAATTCTGTCGGTCTGTATTCCACTGGGATAGGTAATCTAGCCCCAATTGTAAAGTATCCGGTCCTACAGGATCAACTTCCTTCCCATCCTCTGTTGCACCTTGGTTCTCCATCTTCTTTTTCATTTTCTCTTTCTTCTTTCTCTTTCTAGACTCTTTCCTCTCTTCGGAGAGTTTCTCTGATCTCTGTGGTTGTGTAGCTGTTGCGTTGTCTTTGGTAATCATTTCTTCTCTGTTGTCAGTAGTATCACAATCTTTCTCACCATGCTTTTTCTTTCTTTTTCTTACTTTGTTATCTCCCTTATTTTCCACATCATCTCTGTGTTTTCTGTCAGTGTTCTTCCTTTTTTCCTTGTTGACTTTAGAGGTTGAATTCTCAGGATTTTCCAGTTCAACAGCGTGTTTACGGCCATGTTTCTTCCCTTTCTTATGTACACGTACCACTGTGTCAATATTCTCAATATCTTCAGCGACTTCACATTTTGCTTGTTTTTCACCGTCAAAAGACCTGCGCTTGTGCTTCTTCCTCTTTTCAGTTTTATCACTCTGGTCGAATCTTATTTCACTGAGTTCTTCAGAAGTATCAATATTGATGGATTTCTTGCCTTTTTTATGGACAAGTTTACGATATTTTGTCTCTGTCAGGCTTTCGTCATCTTCATTGTGTTGAGAATGGCTGTGATTATCCTGTTCTTCTTCTTCGTTCTTCTTCCGCCTTTTCCCCATTTCACTGAATATTCAGAATTTCACTCCACCTGTAATGAAATTATTCACATATTTGACCTTCATTAGCAATGAAGTTAGAGGCATTCCTGAATAATTGCTTATAGATGCATGTATTCAAATAAATAATGTACATGTAGGAATAACTTGGATGATATCAGAAGCAAATCAACTAGAAGTGTGTAACATTAGATAAAAGAATAGCTCGACGGCACTGGCACTGTTAAACCGCCTATACAGGACTGCATATGCCGTGCCACTAGACTCTTGCAGTCTCTAGACATGAAAGACGAGATGAGGGGTCCACATGTGTAACTTGTTTCTTTAGCCGAGTACATGTATTTGAATTCTTGCATCAGCTCATCACCCTTGTTGCATCACTCAGTTGTTTTTTTGAACCTGCACGAACACGTGACGACACATGATTGTTATTTACCAGGGAGGTGGTGGCCACTGCATACTAGCTAGTCTAATCAAATGTACACATAGCTACGAAATGTAGCTCTCTAACATCTCCCACACCTATCCAATTTCTACGTTCCCACTTCGAACATCCCTTGATCAGTCCCACTTCAATGTTCAGAGCTTATAAATTGACACGAGAGGTCACTGACCTCGAAATCATTTGAATTTAGAAATGTGTCATAGAAGAGTGTTATTGATGGCTGGCATAAATTTGAGGCCAATACAACTACAACACAATCAGTGATTGTTTCGTCTCTTGTTCAAAGGTGAAATCTACACCTCGAATTTTAAACACTGAAGGTAGTCAGATATATCAAGGCAGATTCGAAGTGGGAAAATAGAAATTGGCTTGATGAAAGGAAGATGTCTCCCACATGGCTTGTGGAACTATGTCACATGAGAGCCCAGAATGGAAGACAATTAAAGATGGAGGCTGGGAGGGTTTACAAATGCATATGAATTGAAGATGAATACCTGTTTTATAAAAATCTCATTTCATATCTGGCTTTTGAATACTAACTAATTAATGCATTTTATTGGCTTGATCAGTGGTAAAAGCTAGCTAACAGCGTTTGGAAGGAAGCCCAGTTGTGTAAACCTCTGATCGTATGGTAGAGACATTTCATAGCCAAGGTTACACACTTCTAGTTGATTTGCTTCTGATGGTGATACTGGTAGGCTACATGATGTTTGACATATCCGAGGTTCGGAGGCAGAGGGTCTGGCCTGGGTCTTTCAAACATTTCCTTACAGTGAATACTATGAAATTTTGAACTCCTGATTTATGGAAATATCCAATCAGTCATATTATAATTTCATCACATTCCATAAAAAAAATAATAATGGAATATCGGCATTATTTTGGACCATTTTGAAAATAAATTAAATTGCAAGCAAAGTTCAGCTTTCAGCTTCACAGATTCAGTACACATTTGACCGATATTGATAAAGTTCCAATGGGAGTCTTGCACACCAGAAAATAAAAGTGAAGTTCTTGTTCTGCCAGTTGATTGAGGGGGAGTTATACCCGAAAATCTGATTAAGGCCTTTGATTGATTGAGGGGGGTTTATACCCGAATATCTGATTAAGGCCTTTGTTATGGCATCCATCCTTACAACCTCACCTTGACAAGCATTTCTTTCCATTTATAACAGTAATACTAGAATATATTTGCACAAAATTTCTCGCCCATGTCAAAGTTGTATATGACAAGAAAGTGCTATGATTAAAACCTTGCAAAACACCAAAGATATGATGGATAATTGTCAAGATTTAGAAAATCTGTTATCATCAATTCTTCATAGACATTAGAAATATAACAGCATTTTGCACACTTGATAGTAAAAACACATAAACTGTTCAAATAGAACTGTCCAGCCTGTGTGCTCGTGGTACTTGTGGTGGAGAAAATCCCAACGTTCAGTCACAGACACTGCAGGGTTGCAAGGTCTTGCAAGCTAAATTATACACCCCAATTCATATGCAAATATTCTTCCAAAGCCAAAGGAAAAAACTAGGAAACACTGAAGGAATCGATGCACTGGACTTGTTAAATGCAGGTCACCTGTAGAATCCAGATCCCAATTTTTACGCAAATATTCAAAGCCCCAAACAAAATTCTGCCAGTCAAGATTGTCAGTCGGCCCGACATTCATTTACATTTCAAAGACATGTTTCCTGAATAGACTGTAGTCACTGGCTTGATGCAATGACTTTGGTTTAAATGTCTATCTGACATGTTAATGAATATTCAACCTCAAAATAGTTTTGGAGAATTCAAAAACAAATTTTCAATATTTTTCATTATACCGGTACTGTAAATGTTAAATAATTTGATTAAAAATGTGTTGCTTTCTTATATCTCTTCGACATGGGCGAAGCATTTCTTGGAAATATGTTTCAATATTGCTGTGCACGTGGGAGATCGAGCTTGTATCTTGTTATATTTTGAGTGCCTACAAGCAGAATTTGGCTTGGCTGCCGAACATTATGAATGGTTCAATTTCCGACACCACAACATTCATTTTAAAATTGGTTTAAGGACGCAACGTCATCCATCTAACAGTCGTTTAAACTGACTGATGAGTTCATCATATGCTTAACTAATTGGCGGAAGAGCGGATGTAAAATTTCTACTGTTTCTTACTAAATTCGGCAGCAAAATGTAAAACTAAAGCTTTGCCACGTGTGGTGAGGCTGACCAAAATTATCTCCCCTTAGTGCGCGTGCGTTTGTCCTAAAGTTAACTTAGAGTTACTTTTACCTTGGTATTATCTTCACCTGTCAAGGTAATTTCAAGAAGACTGTGTCAAACCTAAAAATCAGAGCGTTGCGCTCCTGGTTTAAAATCAAACAGGGGCTAACTACTAATTATTCATTACCTATTGAAACCTCAATTAAAATGTATATTTCTATAACAGAACAGGGGGTCTCAGTGTTCTGAACTCTCAGAAATTTGACTTCTCCAACTGGTCTCGTTCTGTATGTAACAAAGTTACCATTCAAACTTGTAAGAGTATACTGGGTGTACCGAAGAGAACTAATAATGTCAGCTGTCTGGCTGAACTTGGTTTATACCCAATGTCAGTCCAGATAATATGAAATACGTAGGCAAAGCCTAGAAACGAACGAAGTATACTTCTTTTGTTCGCTTCTGACTTTGCCTTTTTCGTATCATTTTTTTCTTCTTTTTCTTTTTCGCAAACCATATAGGTCTATATAGTCACTGTTATATTACGGAAGTTTAGAAGGGACATTGAACATTATATACATAGGCGCAGCCTAGTGCGAGTTCTTTTCCTTTTCCTGGTCATTCGTGGCTTGGTGATTTCTGATGAAATACTGGCAACCCAAAAGTTCCCGAATTGCTGTGGTTGTGGATGATGCTTTGAATATTTAATCAATCGGGAAACGTATTGTTCTTTATCTGACATAGCAGACTGCCTATATGTTTCACACATTTCAAGGTCCCGAAAATATGAATTATTTTCAGTATAATCAAACACATTCGATCAGAATTGATACTCTGTATCGGATCTGGGATAAAGTATGTTGATCGAATATATTAACCACAAAATATTGGGATGCTTCTTCATTATAAATTAATTTAAGGAATTCAACTGATAAAATTATTTTAATTTTATCCTTGAATGAAAAATTAAGAATGCCAACCTATTCGAAGAGAGATATTACTATAATGGACAGAAATATTGGGATGTTTATACAATTGTTATATATAATAAAATTATTGTAAACAAATGAAAAACAAGACACAGTGGTGATTGATAGCTTATGAAGCCAGGACATTCGACCCTGAGGACATTTATCCCTGTAGACATTTCCCTAGATATTTCCTCCTTCAAACATTTCCCTCTGTGGACATTCCCCATTCCCCCCGGAAGCTATTGTTCATTTTGTTATTTTCAAGGTTCTGTGTGGAACCTGACTGAATTATATAATAACATAAATATTTACTATGTATCAATTCTCTTAGATACAATGTCGATAACAGAGGCTCCAAACAAGACTGGCTGTTCTGTCATTTACAGCGCCGTCGCCACCCGCACAACAGGGGATTTGAGATGAATTTCTACAACTTGGGGAAGTGAAAGATTCGGTTAAAAAAAATGTTGAAATTAGAACTGGACCATTCTTTTTAGAATTTCTTTCATTTAATTCTGTGTTAAAATTAAGCTCTTCAGGGGAGAGAAATCCCTCAGTGACGTCACTGTATCAAACAGAATATCAATGTCATAGCTTTTAATAAACATAGCATAAACATATGTCACATGTATGTTACATTATTGATTGTTCGCCTCATGTAGGTGCTTTTTTTCATTCATGTAGATGCTAATTAGCAAATAAACATCTATTCTATTCCATCGTATGGATCAAAATATTTATTTATTGATGCCTACGTAATAGCTGTTAACGTATCTGTATACTACCGATAGCTATTGTTTTATCATGCCGAATTATAGAAAATAATGAATAATAATAGAGAAATGCCCCCAAATTTGTTTTTGTCAATATTCCAATTTTCTTAAACATTTGTATGAAGTCATAGTACAAAAATATATAGGAAGGGGGAAATGCATGTCCACAGAAGGAAATATTGGAAAATATCCAGGGAGAAATTGATGTCCACCGGGGGAAATGTCCTTGCACCGCTATGTACATTCCACGGATATAAGTTAATGGTGTGTTGTCTTAATATGAGGAATCTGACTTTCTAAAATTTCGTTTTATCAGTTGTCTGAGTTCTTGGCAAAATTTTGCTGTTGGACTTCAAAGCTATTCACGAATTGACACCTCAGAAGTGTACGGATCTAAACACAATAAAATCTGCAATAAACTATAGCTTGATGAATGTGTTTGTTTTATGAACTTTACTTGCAACTTAGTTGTCCGTACCCATTAATGTCTAGATCTAGGCCATAATCTGAAGTGAATGGATGATATCTGGCGATTCAGACAATCGCAGTGTCACCGTTTACTTGGAAATGATTTCTTGCCTGTTATAATTAAATCCCCTATTGATAATCAGCTTGTTGTGACCCCCTTTCCCCATTTTTTTGCGAACTTTGGATGACCTAATTTATCACGCGGACGTCAGCGAAAGAACTTGGATGGCTTAATTTTGCTACGGCGTAAGGTCACAACTCCGTGGCAAATGTTTATTTTTTAAATGAACAATCGATGATCTCTTTACGAAACATCATATCTTCAAGGCCTAATAAATAAGCTTCTTATAGATGGACACGTTATACAGCTTTTTCTTGCCGTATAACTAAATTTTATGAAATTTCTCCACTGATGTAAAGTGCCATTTTCGCGAAAAAGGCGGTCTGACCGCACTCTGCAAACATTTGCGTGCGGGAAGTGCAGACGACACTCGGGCGTTTTCGCCAAATATTCTATCAGTCGGAAGGGAATCGGAAGGGCATTCATCCTTGAATTTATTAGCATATTTATCCTATTTTTTTGTTTCAAATCTATAGCAAATATTCTTAGATTAAATTTCGATACTGTTCTAATTTTAGCTATTACCCACACTGCCTCAAATCCAATATGGCAGCCCCCGCAAAAAACGCCCACGCAAACGATGAAATCTGAACATGATAGACTTCGGTGATTGTCTGTCTTTACATGGATTTACACTGGGTTTGTGATTATGTTCTGTATCTGTATTTTGTCTCACGTAATGCATGTATGTTACCTATTTAACGAACTCCGTTCAAGACCGCTTCGCGGTCCCGAACTTCGTTCGTTATTAGTGCGCATGGCTAAATATTGGTCTAAATTAAGATCATCTACCAACAGTCGACTTTATGACGCATACATGGAAGACAAATCCTTCATACATCAGCAGCCTAAATTGTCATGGGTTAGTGCTGTTGAAAATCTGGTTCACTCATCTATGGGTTATCTCCCTGGACAGTCTTGTCCCCCAAGAAACATTGGCAGTAAAGTGACATGTTTTCTTAAAGAAAATTTTGTCAACTTCTTCCTTGACAGCACATCGCAAGGTGCGGATAGCTCACCATCGAAAATGAGAACATTTGGCACGATTAAACATGATATTTCACTATCTAGCTATCTCTTACAGACAGCACCGCCGTGCATTAACTAGTTTACGCCTCAGTACCGTACTCACTCTCTTGAAATCGAGAGAGGTCGATACAAAGACATACCTCCTAATGAGAGGGTCTGCAAACAGTGCTCTCTAGGGTCTGTTGAGGATGAGCGGCATTTTTTATTGTCATGCCCTTTCTACCATGCGCTCAGGCAGGGTATCGTCAATATTATATCTCAACAGCAGTATGATACCTGTTCGAGCTTCTCCTGGACCCCCCTTCTGATATTGCTCCTGCCGTGGTATGCTTCGTTTATTGCTGCTTTGAAAAGAAGCGTGTATTACATTCAAGCAAGACTCCTGTCCCTTGAACAGTCTTTGTAATATAACTGAGAGTTATAGCCTTTATCTATTTGAATGTATTTAGGTCAGTTACTTATTAATTTGTTGTTGTACCCGGCCCCACGTGGGCGTATATGTACAAATAAAGAAATCTGAATCTGAATCTAGTCTCACCGAAGTTCATTTCCACAGCTCTGATTCGAGTAGGCCGCTGGATCCCTAGCCAAGTTGACATGGCTTCGTTCATTCCTTTACTACGCCATGATGCCTCTCAATGAAATTACATGTAAACTCCGGGATCACACGGCTCTGTGAGTCGTTCGGCTCTATCCGGCAATAAAACAACCCCTCCCAGCTCTCTGTCCATTTGATTTTTCGAGTTCGGCAAAGAGTTTGATTGCCGTGAAGAGCTCATCCATCTGCAATCAAACTTCAAACATCAACGGTCGGTTGAATTCTCCACCATTATCTTCATACGTGTCACGTGATCAACAACGTATCGTGCCCACGTGACGGCCGTACAAAGATAATGGCGGAGAATTCAACCGACCGTTGATGTTTGTAGACTGATTGCAGACGGATGAGCTCTTCACGGCAATCAAACTCTTTGCCGAACTCGAAAAAACAAATGGACAGAGAGCTGGGAGGGGTTGTTTTATTGCCGGATAGAGCCGAACGACCCACGGAGCCGTGTGATCCCGGAGTTTACATGTAATTTCATTGACGTAGTAAAGGAATGAACGAAGCCATGTCAACTTGGCTACTGGATCCCCCGCTTTTGTGTGTATTTCTTCAATGTTCATTTTGGAGTTAACATTATGTTGGATGCGTTTTTAAATAGTTGAAAGGCAGTGACCATCCACGGTATGAAAATGCAAGTTTGCGCCCAGTTATTGGACACTTTTTCAGTGATCGATTTATTTGAAACTAATCCACTTACTGTAAAATTGTTTCTCCCACAGTCTTTAGTAAACCTCCAAGAATATTTAAATATGAATCCGCACTGTAGCCCACAAATGAGTTTTGTTATGAGCGTCGAAGATTCAACCGGTTCCAAATTTTGCATTTTTGGGGAGTGTCCATTATCCTTGGCTGTCAATCAGTGCTATTGCCACTGTGAACCGCATGTCATGCTATCGTAAACTGGCTGCTCCCCGGGAATGTTCTATTTTTAGACAGAGTAGCGGGAAGAAATGTACATCGTCTGCCAAACTTCGGTCGTGTTGCACACTGAGATTCAGACTGAAGATTCTCCATATTTGTGGGAACATTTTCAGCCAAATTTCGTTGAATTTAATCAAACCTGCAATTAGGAATGAAACTCTGAAACTGGAGGAAATTTTCTGACGCATTTTTTCACCCAAATTTGTGAGACTATTTTCGACCCGCATGAGGGCTTAACGTGCACAAATTCCGTGAGTAAACAGAAATTTATCAGTGTGTCTTTGTAACTCAACTGTGATATTAAATTTGTATTACTGTTATTCCTAGAAAATAGCCCCGCTGGGTCTAGGTGTCCAATAATAGGGCCTGTCCAATAACCGGGCAGTCATGCTAATAGTACCCTAGCCCGAAAACATCGGCTAAGGAGTCTATTTTTTTTTTTTGGTTGTTGTTGCTGACCCCTTAGCCCGAATCACTTGTACAGACCGAAAAGGAAAAAAATAAATAAGACGTCAGTCGCTCGAGATCTTTAACTGCACATGCACGGCGTGTGGAATTGAGACAGAGGCACAAAAAGCATTTTATCGAATAAATAATATGATTTGGCATCTCCAGCACTATGACAACCACCTAATGACTCCTTTAATTAGATGGAATCTGCCATCAAACACGGATTTTGTCAACAAAAACGTTGTGTTTCTTTCTCCATAGTTTACAGGGACATGCGCAGAATGGGGTTGACCTTTTGGATCACGTCATCAAGAACGGCTATAAACCAATAGCGACGGGTGTTTATTCACGTGATCAGAAAGGTCACGAGATAAAAATACCGAAGGTCATATCCTTACAAGATGTCAGAAAGGCGCGAAAACGTTAAAATCAATGGAGATTTTTGCTCACATATTTGATCACATTTTCTCAGCATCAAAACAGTCGTGATAGATGATACATGGACAAAGAAGCTCAGGTCGGTCAAACTGTATCAAATTGGCATATTTTCGCGACATAAATTTTGATCGCAAAAATTTAACCCACCCTCGATCTGGGCTGTGATAGGAATGCCACGCCCCCTTACCTATATTCACCTATCACAGCCAGAGTTTCTGGGTTAATAGTACCCCAGCCACCAGTCAGATTTTTGGACCGGATTCGGGGCCTTCGTGCACATCGCCGGAAGTGACATCATATATAGTAAAATACATGTTTGCCGAATATATCGATTACTTTTCAAGTCTGCATAATACCTCTGTTGACCTAGCGTTGAAAAGAATTATCTGTAGATTATTTTCCCTGTTTATCTGGACAGAGTCTATGAAAAGTAGTTCGCTCATGTGCAAAACTGAAGGAGTTGTTCGGCCAGATTCAAACTGAACCCAACCTGTAACCATCTCGGTCATCTATACGCGGTAAGACTGACCCTGGGATCGTGTGTATCCATTTACAGCCTACTTTCGGCAAGTGCGAGAGGGAATTTCCAGAAATCAATACCACGTGACTTCGTCAGCCAATCAGCTAAAGTCTACCGACGTAACCCCAACGTAACTCGCCATTTTCGAATCATGTGATGCCCTACTTGTTGAAAATTACAGATCTATCACACCTCTTGGGTGATACGAAAGTTATTTATACCTATATATTTTGTTAGCCTAGCCTATATCTGTTTCCCAAGTGGTTTGAAAACCTGTAATTTATCAGATTTCTCGAGTCTGTTCTCTGCCGGATGAAGGCCGAACAGAATCCCGTAATATACCGGATATCGCTCCGCAATAATGGAGACTCACGATTCGCAAGCCATCTTATGGATGGCGAAGTGTACGCAAATGAAACTGAACCGTGCGCGCGTGGGTTTTCCCCTATACGTCATAGCAACGTAGTAAAGGTCAACTTCCGCTACTGGAGGCAGGGAAGGATAATGGAGCCTGCGAAATGTAGCATGCGCTGTGGGGAGGATGCCTTTTGGAATGAAACTTGACCTCAGTTATCTGCTGAATCAAGTGATCTTTGGCATAATTTGTTTCATCGGTGCTTCCATCTGCGCGTTCTGAGCATTGACTGGTCTCCACAGTATTTTGGACACTTCGGAATCAAAAGCCGTTATATTTTCCAACTCCATCTACAGTTGATGAGATTGGTCAAGTACCCCTACGGCACCGAACAATACAGTTAAAGTGTCATTGACAATATTTGGAGGTCTGAGGGTACCCGTGCGACAAATTCCTCATGCATTTAAGTCCCGTTGTGCCAATTAATTGTCAAAATGGAAACCGGTACATCTAATTGAAGAAGAGTGTCTCCAGTAGTATACAAAGGGTAAATTGATCCCCATTGACCTCAGAAATTTGCATATTTTGTGGAGGTCACGTGGAGGTAGCCAATCAGAAGCGAGTATTGTGTGACATGTGGTGGTGGATGGTGGGTGGTGGGTTTAAAATGGCGGCTGTGGTGGTGGATGGTGGGTGGTGGGTTTAAAATGGCGGCTGATGGTGGTGGGTTTAAAATGGCGGCTGTGGTGGTGGATGGTGGGTGGTGGGTTTAAAATGGCGGCTGTGGTGGTGGATGGTGGGTGGTGGGTTTAAAATGGCGGCTGTGGTGGTGGATGGTGGGTGGTGGGTTTAAAATGGCGGCTGTGGTGGTGGATGGTGGGTGGTGGGTTTAAAATGGCGGCTGTGGTGGTGGATGGTGGGTGGTGGGTTTAAGATGGCGGCCGGTGTGAGTGAGTGCAAGAATGTATTCATCCGCGGTCATGTCTGGCGGTGATTCGGTCGCGGGAAAAACCTTCCGCGGAGAAAAAGTAGTCCCTAGATAAAATGGTCCGATGGGGTCGAGTGAGGTATCCAAGTGAAGCTTAGGGGAGGGGGCATCTAATGGGCTGGGTGTGGGGTTGACATATCGGCCTTCTGCGCATGCGCGGTGGCCGAAGGGTATGAAAATGGCCGTTTTGGGAACAACAAGTTTAG
Source organism: Hanleya hanleyi (assembly GCA_036873755.1). Taxonomy (NCBI): domain Eukaryota; kingdom Metazoa; phylum Mollusca; class Polyplacophora; order Lepidopleurida; family Hanleyidae; genus Hanleya; species Hanleya hanleyi. The sequence continues at coordinate 12,167 of JAVTVY010027951.1, read as the reverse complement.
TAATGTTTATATAGTTTATTACCCCAATGTTACATCATACCCAGGCTGGGGGGAGCCGCCCTGGGTATGTTTAGTATGTTCACAGCAAAACAAATTGAAATATCAAACACCATGTTTTATTATTTAACACATTGTCACATTAGGTACAAGGGTTTACTGAGCTCAAGTCAGCGAGCAGCATGTAGACATAGAGTGTGTGTACGGCATGATATTCATCAGTGCACGGGTGACGCATTCAACCGATGGGGGTGATCGGTCAGCTTGGTCAGGAAAAACGTGACATTGGTTACCCTCTCTACCACCCATTGAATGTTGGGGCGTTGACAATGCGCCCATCTCAAAGGTTCCACGGTGTCCAGTATCTCCAGCATCGTCTCTAGTGACCCCCGGTTAATGATGGTGACCGGCTGGTCAAACACATGGTTGTTGGCACTGGGATAATAATACTGTAACTGGTCCGTCTTTTTGTGACGTAAGATGTACCCGAAAGCGACATTCAATGTAAAGGCCGTAGTTTGATCATTGAAGATGGCTTCCACGTAGCTGCGTAGACAGGTGCGGTTGGTCAGTGGGAAATTGTAGATATCTTGAGGGTGGAAACAGTACCGTGTCATGGACCAATGGCGCCGATCGATGTCACTGATTGGATGGTTGTCCTGTAAGAGATCGCTAGGAACATTTATGGACTCCACCAGAAAATGTTCGATGTTGTCAGCACTCGAAACCGTAACGCTGGGGTCCGGCTGGATATTCAGGCTCTTCTCAACTGTGGGTATAGGCGGGCTCTCCTTCATCGCATCACCAGTGGCGTTCGTCTCCCCGGGCTTATCTTCACTGGATCTCACCTTCCGTGGCTCCTCTTCAGTAGGAAGTTGTCGTTCATGCTCATGGGCATGAATCAACCGTTGGTGTCGCAGCAACTGACTGCGTCGTTTGAAGAGTTGATCACAATCCTCGCATGGACGCTTGGATGGCCCATGAATTGAACGTTCGTGGCGCAGTAAAGCATCTTCCCGATTAAATGACCGTGCGCAGGTTATACAAGTATACAGTCCATCGTTGTGGGTGGAGGCCTCGTGGCGTCGTAAATTATCTAGACGAGTAAACTGCTTCTGGCAAGTTGTGCAAGTGAACATCTTGGTGGTTGATAGAGTGTCTGATGAAATGGCAAGGCCGCTTCCCTTTTATAGCACGCTAGCTGGTAATCTATTTTTAGCACACTCTACCCCAAGTCGAGGATCGAGACTGGTGTACTGGTGTACCACTGAGCCGCATTGCGCGCGCGTATGAAGACCCTTATACATACCCAATGCAGGCGCAGACGCGAAGTGCCCGGACGATAGACACGGACGTCACCGATCCGAAAAGACACGGACTTTACCGAAAAGACACGGACTTTACCGAAGATACACGGACTTTAACGAAAAGACACGGACGTACACGAAAAGACGCGAAGGTGAACGCCATTGTGGGAAACCTTCCACAGACAGGTCAGTACATGCATTTCTATGTTGTTCACGCATAATAAAAGGATTGATCTGTAATCTGTGTTGTTGTTGTTGTTGTTGTTGTTGCTCCCTTTTTTGGACTAACCCATCAGAATAGTACGTATCACGGACTACACCCGTAGAGCTACATCTGGTCTATAAAACACGTCCCTCTGGATCCCACACCTTCATTTCTACAGAGCCATGGCGGAGATCCAGCCCCATGCGACTCGCATTTTACAGTATGCCACCGTGGTGAATTCATTCACGGGTTACCGAGCAGTGGTCCGGTCCATGTTTGCAGATGGCGACGACAACGAGGGACGACGCCAGATCCTGAACGAGTTCACAGAAGCGGTCCTCCACAGAGTGCACTCGATGGAGAGGCGTGCCATCACTCACCACTACTGGACTATGACAGCCATCCTTGATGCTCGCGCTATGGACCAGGAGCGCTCACGCCGGAACCAGCGCCGGCTGGTTGGCCTCATACTAGTCTGTGCCCTATTGACCCTGGCGCTGTGGTATTGACACTATAAATACGAGGGTCAGACAGAGTGTGTGTCATTCACCGTTCGACATTTGGACCAAGCATGTCACCCGTCCTACGAGCCATCCTGCCCCTTACACCCCGGGTGGGGTTACACGTCTATGAAGATAAAGTCACCCTGGTGGAAGACCGTGGAGCTATTTGCTGGGCGCCCGCTGAGACCGTATCGAATACGGTCACACTACCTCGTGACGGCTGGACCAAATTTAAACGGGTGTTGAGCGGCGAGCTCGACGGAAACCTCATCCACATAGACAATGCCATCTACGTATACCGTACCTCCCTCTTCCTACGCCTGGGCCGCTACCAAGATGCTACGCGAGGCTTCACCCTAGACCCCGATCTGTGGTCAGCCTTGGAGAAAGTGGTGCCTATTGTGGACCAGCTGTTTACACCGGACGAGCGATCATCACACCAGTTGGGGTGGGCTCGTGCTATTGAGGACGCGCTGGCTGAACCCCATGAACAACTACATGAACCCGACGACGATGCCATTGATTACCCGGCTAGACTCAGTCAGCCCAATGACATGACCACCTGATCCTTTGATCTCACGGGGTTCTCCCTATAAATACGAGAGACAGTGAAATCTGGTACCATTCACGTACTGACCATGACGGAGCATATAGTACTGGCGTATTTCAGCTTGACCCCCGAGGTTTTCCTGCACGTGTATGCGGATAAGGTCGATATCATGGAGGAGGTGGGAGACGTCTGTGATGCGGACCCTACACAACCGTGCCCGGCTCACATTCGTCTGTCCCGGGAGGGCTGGACCAAATTCAAACGGGTGTTGTCTGGTGAACTGGACGGCGACCTCATCCACTTGTGTCACGATGTGTACATCCGACGCGGCCCTTTCTTTGCTCAATTGGCTCGGCTAGATGGAGGTACAGTGCATTTTACCCTTCACCCTGATCTATGGTCTGCATTGGAAGATGCCGTGGTGGATGTGGATGAAGTGCTTATCAAGCGGTCATCAGACGAGTTGGACTGGTCATTTACCATGGCCACTGTGGAAGTCCACGAAGAAAATCAGAAAGAAACTCCGGCCCAAGATATACCCGTTATAAATAAACGATAGAGCCAGGGTCCATCATCATTTTGTCACCATGAAGCGCTGGGAGAAGGTGTTGGATAACTTATACTACAGTCCCGACAGTCCGGCGGCCTATAGTGCATTGTCGGCTCTCTATCGAGCGGCCAAACCCCAGGGGGTACAACGTGCCCAAGTCCGAGATTGGTTAAGAAGACAAGACACCTATACCTTACATCGATCTGTCCGTCGCCATTTTCTACGGAACCGGGTCATCGTGGGAGGAATAGATGCCCAGTGGCAAGCGGATTTGGTGCGATATGAGCGCCTTTGCCAAACACAACGATGAGAATCGGTATATCTTGACGTGCATCGATATCCTATCCAAGTATGCGTGGGTGGTACCCATCCGGACGAAAACGGGGGCAAATCTCATAGCGGCGTTCAAAGACATCTTCCAGACCGGGCGCAAACCTTTGTATTTGCAAACCGACGAAGGCACGGAATTCCTCAACAGACCGTTCCAAGCCTTTCTCAAGAAACAGAAGGTGTTTTTCTTCCATACGTACAACGAGACCAAGGCTTCCGTGGTGGAGAGGTTCAACAGGACATTCAAAGGCCGCATGTATAAATATTTCACCTATAAGAATACAAGGCGGTACATCGATGTTCTCCCGAAACTGGTGAGGGGTTACAATCGAGCCTATCATCGAAGTATAGAGAGAGCCCCCATTAACGCAATGAAGCCCAAGTCCGGCGTGTCTTCTACCCCAGGCCATCGCAGCGAACGACGAAGGCGGTGTACAAGGTCGGGGATCCTGTACGGATCAGTAAAGTCAAGGGCAAGTTCGAGAAAAGTTACTTGCCCAACTGGAGCGATGAGCACTTCCTGATTAAACGGCGCCTACCCCGACAGCGGCGAGTCTATGAACTGGAAGATCTCCAAGGGGAAACGTTGCTGGGGACGTTTTACGAGACGGAATTACAGCCTGTTGTAAAAACACAGCAAGACTACTACACGGTGGAGCAGATTTTGAAAACGGAACGTCGACGTGGCAAACTGTTTCATTTCGTGAAATGGCAAGGTTGGCCCAGTTCCTTCAATTCCTGGGTCGCGGCCAACCAGGTGAAACGACTATAAAACCAGACACCACTGCCGTCCTCCTTCATTCCACGTCCGACCACAGTGCTATGGACCAACAGCAGCTGCCTCTGAAGACAGGGTCTCGCAAAACGCGCAAAGCGCAAGTGGTCTTTGGGGTGCTATTGCTAACCCTGCTGAGTGTGTTGTACGGAGGTGTGTTTTACGACGTAGCCTATGTCAGCACGTTACTTAACCAACTGAGAACACCAGGCACCAGCGAAACCGGTCTACAGAGAGCACCAGTCGTATCGAGCCCAGTCACCACCACCACCACACCCCGCGCACAAGCCACGTCGAGCTCTACACCTACACCAAGTACGCCCACTACGTCTGAACACCCACCGGATTTCATCCCTCACAGTGAACCGACCACCCACGTTGTACCCACCCCCAGCACCATCTCTGACAGTGAACAGACAACGACGACCGACGTTGTACCCGCAACCACTCCAGTTCACTCGTACGAAATTTACAAGAGCGGGTTACCACGACAACGGATACACCTCGAACCATGGACGCTGGGTGGCAGCATCCCTTCACTTGCGTCATCGCAGGACCGACGGGCTCCGGCAAAACGCACTTCGTCAGGAAGCTCCTTCAACACGCCGACAGCATGATCACTCCATCCATTGCCAGAGTCGTGTGGTGTTACGGAGAATGGCAGGAAGCGTATGCAGCAATGCCCCACATCACGTTCGTGGAAGGCCTACCCAACCTGGCCGATTTGGAACCCGACACCGGTGGTTCTGGATGATCTCATGGCGGAGACGGATGCACGGGTCACCCAACTCTTTACCAAAGGCAGCCATCATCGACGGCTCAGCATCATCTACATTGTGCAGAATCTGTTCAGTAAAAACAAAGAACATCGGAATATCAGCTTAAATGCCCACTACCTGGTGGTCTTCAAAAACCCGAGAGATACCACTCAACTGCTGCACCTGGCGAGACAGATGTATCCCGGCCGCACACCGTTTGCGTTGGAAGCCTTCAAAGATGCCACAACCCCTCAGCACGGGTATATGCTCTTCGACCTCAAGCAAGCCACCCCCGACCACCTTCGACTACGGACCGGCATCTTTCCCGGAGAGACCCACCACGTGTACATGCAAAAATAATGTAAACACACCCACAGTGGCGCCTCCAGCTGGGGTTTGTGTGTGTTTGATGATGGCGAATAATAAAAAGAATGAATACCACAGCAGGGTTGACTTTGTCTGTGAGGTGGATAAAAAGGGCAGAGTTGTGGGTTCTAGCATTAGTTGTACAGGATGTCTGCGCGAGTACGGAAGCACGCTCCCACGCTCCGTGTATTGAAGACGGCCCCACCCGAGTTAGTCCGAACCATTGTACGCGGTGCGGACCCTGACCTTGTACGCTGTCTGTGCGAGATCGGGTACAACCTGTTAAAAGGCAACGTACCACTGACTCCGGCTCAGAAGACCAAGTTGGCCAAGCATAAGACAGGTCTCCGAACCCTAGTCCACAAGCGGGTCCCTCAAACACAAAAGAAAAAGGTGTTACAGAAAGGCGGCTTTCTCGGGGCCATCTTAGCACCGTTGGCCGCTTCCGTGTTGGGTCCAGTATTGGGTGGACTCTTCGGCCGACAATGAACCACACGAAAAAAATGGTCCTCGTCGAACCACGGTTCCTGCAAAACCTCCAATCACCCTACCCTGTCCCACCTACGGTGAAGACCATAAACAGCCTCGATGGAGAGATGCAACAGATCTTACAGAGACCGGGGTTAAGCGACAGTGAGAAAGTACAACGGTACAATGAGACGCTTCAACGGTACATGACGTTCATGGACCAATACAAAACCCTGTCTACCCCAGCAACAGCACCACCACCACCACCACCACCACCACCACCACGTGACAGACCGCTGACCTCAGCACCGTTCCAACAGCCGCCATTACCAGGGGTAGCCCCCACAGCCCCACAGTGGGTGGAAGACGAAGTGCTGAAGAGTGTACCTGCATCGTTCAAGAAACAAGCTGGCCTGGTATTACAACGGATGAAACAGAATCCTAACATGACTTGGAATGATAAAGGCGAACTCCTGGTACAGAATCAGGTGGTCCCCGGCACCCACATGACGGATTTAGTGAATGATCTGATGCGTCAACGCAGATCGCACACCGATCCTCGAGGATGGGAGGTCTTCGCTCAAGGCTTGAAAGACATGCATGTACCACAGGAATTGGTGGGGAACCCCACCGCTGGGCCTTTATGCAGCAAACCCAGCAATCGCCGAGTCGTGCACCACGACTCTCACCACAACCTTCTTGGGAAGCCGACTGGGAACCGGAGTCACCCCCCAAAACTCCACCACCATCACAACGGGCACCTTCTTTTCAGACCTTTAAAAAACCACCCTCGATCAGGACACCCCACATCTCCAGAGCCGTGACACGTAGCAAGTCAACGCGACGAACACGACGCCGGACACAACCGCCCAAGGCCTGGAACACCTATTAAAACCAACAGCAGCAGCAGGACAGCTCAGTCGCCATGTTTTACCTGACCCTACCCAGTAACAGTTCGCTGGATGTGTTTCCTGACAACACCGTGGCCAAGTACGTCACCCAGTTACCGCAACCGTTACATTTACCTGGCCGGTGGGAATGCGGCCTCGTGGATATCCAATACCCTTACTCGTGGTACAACGTGCGAGCCAATGAAGTGTGGTACGAGGTGACCTACGAAGGCAAAACACCCGACTCACCCTGCCCGAAGGCCAATACGATACCCCCAAAGAGTTCATGGGTGGGCTGTCAAGACTGATGCATTATAAGGCGCTACGGGGGGTGACGAATACTTCAAGACCCATCAAAGCCTATCCCTTCAAGAATCACGTGGACTTCGATTACAACGCACACAACGACAAGGCACAGCTTATCGTCTCCGGCAAGGCGAGTGTCGTACTGAGTGCTATCCTACAGCAAATGCTGGGTTTCGATCTAAAGACGTTCGCTGGTCCCACTGAACACCATGGCGAGATGCCGATGGATATGAAGTCGGGTATGTACGGACTCTACGTCTACTCGGACGTGGTGGACAACCACATCGTGGGCGATATCAACACACCTCTGTTACGGGTGGTCCCCATTAAAAAGACGTATGGAGGTCAAGTCACCCACAGTTTCACCCACATGCTCTACTTGCCCGTACGACAAACTGACATCAACACGATCACGGTGGATATAAGAGATGACACGGGACGACCGGTGGCATTCGAACGAGGAAAAGTGGTGCTGACACTTCATTTTCGACAAGCACGTGCTCCCCACTTTGCATAATGAAAGTACCTTACGAGTGCGATGCACGCAGCTATGCCGACTATTATGCCCAACAGGCCGGGGGTGGCTTTCCGGTATTTAGCGGTGCACGCATGCAACGAGGACATGGTCTGGGGAACATACTCGGCAGCATTGTGAAAACGTTCCTGCCCTTGGTGACGCGTGGGGTGAAAGCAATCGGCAAACAAGCGGTACGCAGTGGACTGCAAGTGGCCGGTGATGTCTTGGGGGGTACGGCACCCAAAGAATCCTTGAAACGGCGGGCCAAAGAAGCGGGAGGCGTCTTGGTGGCCAAAGCACAACGCACCGTTGGGAATAAAAGAGCTGCCCCACCGAGACCACGCACCAGTCGACGACCGACCCAGCGACGACGCACATCGAAGCAGACAAAGGATATCTTTTCTTAAAACATGTCCTTAATCCACGCCGAGTCCTGCCCCTCCACCAACAGTGAATTTGATTTGTGGACCGTGCCGCCCACACAAACCAGTGTCGAACAAGGATTATGGGTGGAGCATCTCCCGCTCTCCAGCATCAACGAAACCGGGCCCATCGAGTTCACCATCAGTAATGCGGATACGGCCTATGTGGATTTAGCCCATACCTACTTGTATGTGAAAGCCAAGGTGGTCAATGGAGCTGGCACCAGAATCGCTGACCAAGCAACGGTGGGCCCGACGAATCTCTGGCTGCACTCGATGTTTCAGCAGGTGGATATTTTTCTCAGCGACAAACTCATCAGTGACTCCACAACACGTACCCCTATCGAGCCTACATCGAGACACTGTTGTCGTATGGCCGAGAGGCTAAAAAATCTCAGCTGACAACCGCTTTATTCTACAAGGACACGCCCGAGCACATGGACACGGCGGACAATGGGGGATATAACAAACGGAAGGCTTTCACTGCGAACAGTGCCTCGGTGGATATGATGGGTCGACTGCATGCAGACATGTTCATGCAAGACCGGTACCTCTTGAACAAGATCCCCATCAAAATCCGACTGATACGGGCGCCTCCGACCTTCGCCTTGATGGCCACTAACGTAGAGGGGCATGCAGCGGACTATAAGATTGTCATCCAAGACGCAGTCCTGTATGTCCGAAAAGTGAAACCGAATCCAGCCGTGGGACACATGAAAGCCTTGGAAACAAAACCAGCCCAGTACCCTATCCGACGTGTACAAACCAAAGTGTTCTCTGTGCCTGCTGGAAATATGGGCGCCAACAAAGAAAACCTGTTCCTGGGGGAACTACCCAAGCGATTGATCCTGGCCTGTGTGGAAAATACCAGTTTCAGCGGAGCCTACCCAGAGAATCCGTTTGACTTTCAACATTTCGGCATCAATTTTGTGGCCCTGCATGTGGATGGACAACAGGTGCCAGCCACGGCCTTAACACCGAACTTTGGGCGGAGGAATTTCATTCGAGCCTATCAGAGCCTGTTTACAGCCACCGGTCAAATAAACCAGGACGAAGGGAATATGATCAGTCGGGAGGACTACGCGAACGGATACACGTTGTTCTGTTTCGATCTGACCCCCACCTTAGAGAACGACCATCAGCTGGCCCTGGCCAAGCAAGGCAACTTACGGTTGGAAATCCACTTTGCACGAGCCCTGGCGACCACCGTCAATGTGATCTGCTACGCCGAGTTTGACAACATCATTCAAGTGGACAAGGCGCGCAACGTCCTGTGTGACTTCTCCACCTAAAATGGATACAGACCAGATAACCACCGTGCTGGAGAATGACCCAGAGACACGTAGGGTCTTTCAAGGGGTGTTCGCCCGAGATGTGTTTCCATTAGACCGTATGTATCCTGCTGCTTACGTTCTCAACACGGACCCGATGGATCGACCCGGTGAACACTGGGTGGCCGTGTACTTGACAGAACAGCAGGGCGAATACTTTGACCCGTACGGTTTGCCACCCCTCCATCCCGATTTAACAGACTTCATGGATCAAGGCACAGAGACGTGGTGTTGGAACAGTCAAACGTTGCAAAGCCTGACCAGTGGCGTGTGCGGACAATATTGCTTGTTTTACCTGTACCATCGATGCAGGGGAAGACCCTTATCTACTATCGTACAGATGTTTGACGAGTACTCCCAGGCCGAGGACCGCGATGTACTCGTCTATGACTGGGCCGCCCATCATTTCAATGTACAAGCCCCGTTCTGGGCTTAAGTTAATGACAAGCCCTTGTTCTGGGCTTAAGTTTACAAGCCCCTTGTTCTGGGCTTCAATGTGCAAGCCCCTTGTTCTGGGCTTCAGTTAATTACAAGCCCCTTGTTCTGGGCTTCAGTTTTCACGTGGTTGTTCTCACGTTGTTGTTGTTCACTGAATAAAAAAAAAAAAAGAGATCTCACCAAAAAACCCTGTCTTGTGTGTTTTATTCCTAATGCATCAATGCCCAATGTGGAGATTCAGTCAAACTGAAATCAGTGGTGTAGGATGGAGCCAAAATGTAACCCATCAAGTTTAGAATGCAAGAGCACTATAGTAAAAAATAGAGAGCCAATGAAATCAGCCTACAGACCAAGTACGTGTTTTTGGTCTAGGTTTGGAGCGGGCATTTCATTGAGGTACGTGTATACGGTGAGTGAAAAGACTCGTCCAACACGTATAGATTATGTTGATGACTATAAGTTCTAGGTAACCCATCAAGGTTAGAATGAAAGAGCACTATAGTAAAAATAGAGAGCCAATGAAATCAGCCTACAGACCAAGTACGTGTCTTTGGTCTAGGTTTGGAGCGGGCATTTCATTGAGGTACGTGTATACGGTGAGTGAAGAGACTTGTCCAACACGTATAGATTATGACTATAAGTTCTATGAGCATAATGCATGAAAGTGGCTTTGAACACCGTATTAGCCAATCAGTGGCCTAGAATGGAGCCAAAGGTAACCCATCCATGTCCAGAAAAACATTACCCGGCTATACAAGAACCCAGATGTAGGCGCGGACGTCAGCGAAAGCACACCGTGAGTACCTCAATTCGATTGGCTGATTGTTCGACCGCTGATTGGTTCTTTTTCTCGACCGCTGATTGGCTCTTTTTCTCGACCGCTGATTGGTCCAAATGGAACTGCCCATCTTTCTCAGGTTAATCTAAAATCCCCTTTTTTGTGCTCAAGCTCTGACTATAGCGATGCCGCAACATTGTCTCATTGGACATTGGACCGTCTGACCTGGAGGTGACCCTTTGACCTTTTGCCCCGCGTCCGCGCGCGCGCACTGCCGGGGATGACGCGGGATGACGCGCGCGCGCGCGCGCTTTGGGGCGCTGGGGCGGGCCAGGCCAGTGGAAAACACCCCGGCGGTTGAACATTGGAACTCTTGTGGGTTTGGAGGATGAACATACGGACGTCTAAGGGAAAAAATTGGAACTCTTCTATGTTTGGAGGTAGTTTTTAGTGAAAACCCGGAAGTGACGTGACAACCCACGTGACCTGCGTATATACTCCTGTAAAATAGAGTCGATTTTATTTCTTTGGAAGGGGCAAGGTCAATAGGACTTGCGCTTTTTATACTACTAAACTGTGAAGCAGATTACATCTTACATAGGCCTTAAGGCCGTGATATGCATATGAAGTATTCTGGGGCATGGTCAGTACTTCCCAATTTTCCCTTCGTCTACTACTCGCCGATTTATATTTTCAATGAATACAAGGTTGTCTTGAGAAATATATCTCAAAATATGATTAATTAATGATTTTCCATCATGACAAACGAAAAACCGGCTTCCAACAAATATGGCGGTGGGTATTCGAAGCTCGAAGTCAGAAAAATTGCCAAACTTCAAAAAATTCAGATCTCAGCAACCAGAACGTCTTATGTGCTCACAGTTATTCACAATATCGTAAAATATGTATACTTGCTAACCTTAGTTGGATTCGTCATGAAATTATTTAGGAATAAGTAATTCGGGCACTTTTTGTGACATAGCAAAACGAAGATGACAGCCGTTTCCCTTTTCGCTGCGATGGTTTACACGAAAAACCGGCTCAGTTATAAAAATCTATATCTCCGTAAATATGAAATGTCCAAACTTTTTACGTCAAGACAATATTCTCTTATATGTGTACTTCCTATTTCCCGCAGGAATTTATGCAATATAAATTCTTTCCGCAATAAACTTACAATTTACTGGTAATGGTAACGAAATTCTCCGTCTCAATTTGAGCTGGATATGAAAACGCACTGAGTCACACGTGCACTGGCAACAATTCGCAACAGTGTAATGAAATGTGTTCATTTTTTAGGCGCCCATTTTCTACGACCTATACAGCCAACGTGGTTTATTAATATGCACACACATATGTTTTTCTTATAGTTCATTGGCTGAACCGCGAGGCCGGGGGAAAAATATCAAACTTGTTTGATAATTTCGCCTCGCGAGGCCAAATCCTCAGCGTGTGCGGCGAACGCAAGCCAACAGCTCAGCAGTTTTATCGGACAGGCCAATGAATCGCATGTTATTTTCACTCGATTCATACGCTCGACTCTTCAAAATGGACTTGAAGAAGACGTTATGCGGGAACTGAAATCAATTTCTTGAAACTTTTGCTCACCGTGTGCGCTGAAACAACAAGAGAACTGACAGGCAATTGAGGCCGTTAGCTTAGCTGATATCTCTCGT